>CAJVPL010001083.1:0-16842 GCA_910591945.1 Ambispora gerdemannii | reverse complement strand
ATCGTAAAATAGTTTTTCGTTAATAACTTTTATTTTTACTAAGACACTTGTATTTTGTGTCTAAGTAGAGTTGTTCGAATGTAATTGTGTATATGTTACACGAATTATTTTTGATGTTATACATAATTTGATCTACACAGTTCAACATTATATGTATTTATGCGAAGTTCAGTTGAGTATCCAGTTCTTTTTCTATTTTCTATTTCCTCCGCAATATCTGCAATTTCTTTAATACTGTTGCGTCGACACCTAAATTATTTGAATTAAGGAGGTTTTTTACAACACAACTATGAGCGAGACTGAATGATTTACGGAAAAATGGAGGTTCTTTAGGCGTTCTAAAGGTCTCCTGTAGCAACATGTATGTAAATTGTCTCAACAAGATAGGGTACTTCAAATAAAACAAAATAATAAAATCTTAATTATTCAACAAAAATTTACAGAACTTAATGATTCAGCCTGGACAAAGAAAAACTCAAAATCCAATATCAATTCAATAAAATCAACGGCTTATTTAGAGTGGAGGAGCATCTACTACTTGCTATTTTGCTTAAAAAATAATAGTATATTTACAAGTAATATTATTATTATGAGTAAAAACTTTGTTATTTTATTCAATCCAAGCACGTCTTCTCAGAGACTCAAAAACACTTATATATATACAGTTTTGAATGACTACGCTAATTCTAAGGTTAATATTTACATTGATCGTTTCTCTTGAGGCTTTCTAAAAACAATCAAGCAATTAACGTTCGATGTCTCTAATTGTCTCCCTATTGTCTAGATAATTATTGTCCTCTAGATAATCAATATCGATGCGTGCAATAATATTAAAGAACGGTGGAAAAGTTTATGACACAACAAAAGGTAATGTTCATTCATAAATGAAATATTTCTAAATTAGCTTACAATACAAATTACACAAGAAAATAATTATGGAAGAATTATCATGTAAGAATTATCAAGGAGAATTATGGAAAGAGTATTCATGTAGAAATTAAGAATAAAAATTACGGAATTAAAGGATTTGATGTCACTACGGTAACAATACAATGAATATATGAAAGGATCCGAAATAAAGAGTCGATTGATTAAATCTGCTAAATTATTTTCTAAATCCTGTTCCTCATTATCGTATTGTTTTACATCATGCTCATTCAATTCATTTAATAGTTGTATATATGTGAGAGGTAAGATTTCAATTTCTTCCAATTCTTACAAATCATTTTTTGCCATAAGTGTCAAAACGTCCGACATTGCACAAAATTATACTATAACGATCACCCAAATTTTCTGGATGTTAAATGTATATTTATAGATTGTAAAGGCTTCTATATTGGGTATTTTATGTTCATAAAATTCATGCCCCAAAACAATAAATCGGTCACTTTAGGACATAACGATGATATCTCGACATCCTAAAGTGACCGATCAATTTTTCATTAGAAATTGATCGTCAAAAAAATGAATCGGTCCATTTAGGACGAAATATCTCGACCTCCAGTGATCCGATTCGCCTAGTCAAGTCGAATCGAATAGTATTATTTATATTCAAATTGGACCACTGAACGTTGAGATATTTCGTCCTAAATTGACTGATCAATTTATCTTAATGTCAAAAAAATGAATTGGTTACTTTAAGACGCAATATTTCGACGTCCAGTGATCCAATTTGAACAAAAATACTACCATTCGATTCGTCTAGTCGAGACAAATCGGATCACTGAATGTCAAGAATTAGATTCTTGCATATTGAGATGTATGTTATGAAATGACTGATTGTATTTGGGACATGAAAGATTATGAACATACAATATCTGATATAGAAAACTCACCAATCTACGTACAAGTATAAATGTACAAGCAATCAGGTGTCTTATTACATTTTACGCCCAGAAAATTCAGGTGACGACCCACCCGCGGGGTAATCCGACCCGGATCTGATCTCTACACTAGTGCTCCAACTGGGTCGAGTCTAATCCGTGACCCGACCCGGAACGCACATTTCGGGTCAGCCTAAAAATCGTTTCTCGTTCAATAGTCATTGAAATTAAACGAAAATTTGTGGATATATACACAATTACATTCCGAACAACTCTACTTAAGACACAAAATACAAGTGTTTTAGTAAAAATAAAGTTTATTAACGAAAACCCGATCCGATCCGATCCGAACAGAGCTTTAATCGACACCAATCCATTGTGAATATATACGTATATATCGATATACGTAGTTACCGAACTATTTATAATAATATAAAGATAGTTTTTATGATGTTGAAGCAATTTTTCATGACACACAATGTCGCTTACCATAGATACTGTATTGTTGCTATACATCAATTGCGATTTACTAGTATACATGAGTGAAGTGTTAGTGTTTTGTAAGATAGATGTGAACATATTTTGCATATACAATCGAATGGAAGATGCGGTGGAGAAACTGGACGCATAATGAAATAAACTTTTTGATTTCTTCGCAAACTCTTTGAATATAAATAATATGACCTCAATGTTAGTAACTACAGTCAAAACTGGATATAACGAAGGTGGTTGGATAATTAGTCAAAATTTTTGGAATCTTCGTTATATAATGATTTATTATGCTTTTTATAGTGAACTATTAAATTGTTGCGAAATTCAAACTTCGTTATATAGAGGTTTTAATTACCCTTCGTTATAACCAGTTAATTGATGAATAGCATATGAACTTTTTTGATTAATTATAAACAATAGTATGTTTTTTTAAGATTCAAGCGTTAATAAATACAAAAATTATCGTGACTTATTTTTACAGATAATGGCTTTAGATAATAAACGATATTAATTTACCTATCTCTTAAAATATAAATTTTTTGCTAATATACATGGCATGTTTTATTACAAGCTTCTCCTAACAGACTTATCCACCATGTTCTATCAGTGCTTATCACAGCTAGAGCAATTATAAAAATTCCTACCCCAACGCCACAAACGGTAAACCAAATGTGAATTATATTATCGACAAATTTAAATTTTTTTTCTACCCGGTGGTGTATGTATGCAAGAGCACTGTTGAATGACCATATGGCACAAAAGACTGAGAGGTATTTGCTCCGACAAAAAAATCCCCTTGGGGGTGTGAAGTAGGCGATGATTACTGATATCCAAGGAACTGCTATTGATGCTAAAGCAGTGAGTAAAACACGGTTATGTATGTGTTTTTTATATTCGTCGTCAAGTAATTTCTTCACAATTATTTCGCCCTTTCTTATCACGAGCTTAGGATCCCTTACTAACAATTTTCCATGAACTGTTCTCCTATAGATTGCAGGTAATGTCCAAGCTAATGCTAATGGTATATATGGCCAATCCTGACAAATACTCGTCACTGCCAGCCTTGCAATTGCTACAGCCGCACCGAGCACAATGTAGTATGCTGACGCTAATGAAGACAATCTTTCTATCACAGATGCATCTGCTGAACAAGATTCCAATCTTATCTTCAGAGATGTGTCCGTTCTTTCCTGCGCATTTGCACCGGATTCCAAGTCCACCTTCTCATTTTCATTCTCATTCTCCTTCTTATCATCAAGTATATCTATTCGCATAGCATGATGTCCGAAGGGTCTGTGAGTGATTCCTTTTCCATCTTCTCCAATAAAATAACTTTTTGGGAGCCAATATAGCACTGTTTCGTCGATCGTTATGTTGCAGGTGTAAAACAATCCCAAAAAGGGACAAGCAAGGCATTCTAATATCCGCCTTAGCTTTGTTATAAAAGTACCCTTAGGAGACGCTCCTATTGTTGCTATAGCTGGTAAGCAACATAAGACATACTGGGGTACAGGGTTTTGTAATTTATTGAATAAGTTTATCGCCAAAAATTTATTTTGTGCCATCTAAAATACAAAAATCAATTTTTTAAAAATACTTTCGTATATTTTTATAAATGACAAACAATGTGGTGGTTAAAAACACTAGTACGTACATGTATGAGGCAACATGTACCGGTACGCCAATAATGAGTACAAGACAGGAAGACGATCATGATGCACATGTATTGATTGTCTTACATTGTTGTCAATAATTCAAACTCTCCAATGGAATAAAAAACTTTGCGTGATTGATGGAAATTTTCGTTTAATGAGAAAATTCACTTAATCTTCATTGTAACCATAGTTTTCAATTGATTAAGTTTACAATTTGGGAGGATACAGAAAGTTGTGAGATCTCATAGTTTTACACGATCTTATTTTGTGTGCCTGTTCGTATCATCTGTCGGATGTGCCTTTTAAATGTACATGTATAATAATTTATTAATGAAAAATGAGTCATAATCATAGGAGCAGATACACAAAAAGAGTAATGTAAGATCTTTGATCATTATCATTATATGGTGCATACCATCTAAAGACATCAAGCGTTTGTATTTTATAAAATGGATAAACTTCTTACGTACTAAGAAGAAATACAAAATTTAATCCATAAATATGCTCAGAAAAGGCCTGTTATATCATATTTGCAGATTAAATTTTGTATCTACATCTCAGTAAAGAAGTTTATCCATTTTATAAATACAAACGATTGCTGGTATTCACCATATCAAGGATAACGATAACGGATAATCACCGATACTTATACGCATTTATCGGTATACTGTACATAGATTTAAAATCCTTTGACAACTAATAATCTTATCTTATAGTACTAACCCTAACCTTTACTCTAACTCTCCAGCACTAAAATTATGCTTTAACTCTATTCTAACTTGGCTGATTTCCATTTACGAATATAACCGACGCACATCCAGCATATGCATGCATACATGTAATTCTATTTTTGTCACACTACACGACTCCTTTTGTGTCCCCTAACTCCTATGTGAAAAATGAGGCAAATTATTTTTCGAAAGTTTTTGAACAACTCAATTAAATGTATCGTTCTACAAACCTGAGACTTTAATTAGTAACATGATATGCATTAACCAATCCAGTTGATATGTACAATAAGTACATGTGTTGTTCTATACTTGTAGTATTATTTTACACTGATTTTACTGATTAAAAGTGTAAAACAACATAGGGTTTGTAAAGCAACACATTTATTGTGTTGCTTTAGGCTTTCAAAACTGCCCGATGACGTATTTCTTTTTGCGTTTTAGGAATCCAGCATTTTCTAAGGTCAAGTATTGTTAAGATAAAATATTGAAAAGAATAATATAAATATTAAATTAGTGTTCTATGTTTCTGGATTCCATGTTAATAATCAGTATCGGTATATTATAGATGTATGTCTTAGATATGCATTAATAACAAAAAATATACTTGGACAAAAGACGAATTAATGATCATAATCGTTCACTGATCTCTCCACAACGCGCGTAATGATTAATTAGTAAAATAAACTGATACAAAGTAAAAATTTATTTATATTTGTTTTTACATATTGTATTTATCTCTCGATACGCGTTGATGATCATATTAAATATCTTAATTATGAGCAATGCTCCTCGTAAATTTTTTACGCCTGCAAACAAAAACCATACAGCAGACATATAAATTACTAACGAATATTCCAACCTAAGTTCATCATTACATTCAGAGTAGCTAACCTCTTCAGGATTCTATTCGCATTATATTCATTGTTGAAAATCAAAACACTAATAAGGTTACAGAAAAATTCCTTTTTGTCAAAATTGGTTACCGTTTTCCTTAATAAATATCACATACCTTTGTTCCTGAATCCTTGGTGAATATGACATACCTTAGTTCCTGAATCCTTAAATAGTAATTGTTACGGTTCAGGATACGTAATAATTACAACATAGAAGTAACAGTAATATGAGCAATACCAAATCATTGTATTAAATGTTGCAGTCTTGTATCTCAATTTTTTACTATGAATCATAGCACTAAATATATGACTGTATTTCAAGGGATATTATGCTCCCATACTGAATCATCAGAGCATCCATACAGTGGTAAAGACACTTACCGAAAATAATGAACAAACATGGTATATACTAATATACAGTAGCACACACATGTAACGGAACACGAAAATTAACTTTCTAAAATTTTTATTTCCATGACTATTAGTTTGAACAAAGTAAAAAAGTGTTCATTTGAAACTTTGAAACCTTTAATATTTTTTTTAAATAATTTGACGACAGATTATTTTGTGGAATAGAGTGAATTAAATCAAAATGTACAATTAGTAAATTTCTCACATTGAATAACTTTTTTTTTCCAAGACAGATCCTAATTTAAACCACTAATTAAAAATGTTCTACTCTATGAAATCTAATTAGTTACCAATTTTCATAATCGGCTTAATTTATAGATATTTAAGATCCTAAAGTCCGAATCTATGCTAAGAGCATTAATACATGAAATAATGCTCCTAGCATAAATTCGGTGAATTTTGGGCCAATTTTTATGAAAGTTGGTAAATAGGTAGATTTTATAGAGTAAACCATTTTTAATTAGTGGTTCAAATTAGGATCTGTCTTGAAAAAGATGTTCAATATGAGAAATTAACTAATTGTAAATTTTGATTTAATTCACTCTATTTCACAAAATAATCTGTTGTCAAATTATTTAAAAAATATTAGAGGTTTCAAAGTTTCAAATGAACACTTTTTTATTTTGTTTAAACTAATAGTCATGGAAATAAAAATTCTAGAAAGTTAATTTTCGTGTTCCGTTACATGTGTGTGCTACTGTACGTCGTTTCGGAATTAACATCAATTCCGGTTCGAATTCCAAAATGATGTGTGTTATTTTGGAATTCGAAATTAACGTGCGTCGTTTTGGAATTCCAAAATGACGCAGCTATATCTTTGTACGGAAATTCAAATTATTGTAATTATTGTAATAAATGTTAAATATGTTTAGCGTTAGCGTTAGTAATTTCTTTGTGCCAGTGATACAAAGTGCGCGACAAATACGTGTGTTTAAATTGTTATTTATGATCCCGAAATGGATATAGCACAAGCCGACACGCGAAAAAAACGAGTTACAGGAAAAGTCTAGCTTGGAGCATTAATAAAAAATATCGAGATGATTTTACATATAATCTTAGTCCTGTCCTGACCCTAACATGCGAGATTCAGTAATACAAAGCACATGACAGGACCAATATAATATATAAAAATCACCTGCGAAGAAATTATTGAGCGTCTTAAATTAGAAAAGCAATTAGATTACAAAAAACCATTCCTACATAAACAAACAAATCACTCAAATGCAGTCTATACCAGTCGAATCTTCGCTAAAAAATTGATTTCAATTCTAACTGAGACAGGTACTTTTTATTTCTCAATATGAATCGTATTGACATTTCATATTAATTAAAATTTATATCAAATGTTTAGGAATGTCAAGTTTCAGTTTGTTCCAAACGAAGGTAAAATTGCATTTATTAATTTTTCTTTAATACATTGTCATTTATTCTTTGTTGGTACAAACAGATTTCGATTTTTTTTATATCAAATGAAATCAAAGAGAAATACTACAATATAATAGGAAGAATACTCTTTGTTGAAAGAAAATGTTAACTACTTTTAAAATGTTGATTTCATTAAGCTAACACCTAAAGTCATCAAACATTTATATTTTATAAAATGTAAGAAATAAATTAAAAATTTGATCAATAAATATAATCAACCGCAAAAGTATCTGATCCTCCCCCAACTTTCAAAATTTTCCGAGCACAAAGAACATGCAAACATTAATCACTCATGCCTTTTATTGTTATAGCGAATATCAGTATGCTATGGATAACTGGATGTTCATGGTATTGATCAAATGTCATACGAGTCCTACGATAAAACGTACAGTACAAGTTCTTAAAGAAGTAACGTATAGTGAAAAAAATCAATGCGTACATACGCATACGCATTTGTATCCCTATTGGATGGATTACACGTGTTCACCACACTTTAGCGCATCTCCCATTGTGGGAAGTTTCAATAGCAATAATACATGTATAAGTAGAGACATTAATCAGGTGATTTCCGGTTAATAGAAAGCTTACCTCCTTCCTTCCCATCTGGTTTTGATCTACACCTGATGTTTGTTCAGACCCCCTCTTCCTAAAAAATCACCTAATTAATGTCTCTACCCGGCAAAACAAATCCGACACAAGAAATGAAAAAACAAAAAATGTGAAAATACAGGAAACAGATGTTTGAAATCTAGCTTGTTACACTAATGTAAAATACCAGGAAGACAATTTTGTATATAAACTTGATCTCAGCTCTAACCCTGACCCTAATCCTAACCTCTAAATTAACCTTTAACAATAATTTTTATCACCTTAGAATTTTTCCGGACATACAACACACTCCTACAATATATTACCGGAAGTTTCAAAATGAATTTATCACTTTGGAACTCGATATCTCGACATCTGGTGATCCCATTCGAACAAAGGCACCACATTAGATTCGACTATACGAATCTAATGGTTGTATCTTGTTCAAATCGGATCACTGGATGTCGAGATAACAAGTTCCAAAATGATAATTCATTTTTGAAATTTCGGTAGTATATTGTAGGGTGTGTATTACATATAGCGTAATGCAAATATTGTATATAAAAATCACGCGAAACTTCCCACAATGTTTTCTTTAATTACCCAGGAATGCATACTTTACAAATAGCATCAAAACACTGAGTCTATGCACTCTTTACACAACTAGGGTCATTTTATAGTAATTTATTATGATGCGTATATATAATTTGTTGCATTATTCTAATCAGTAGCATAGAATACAAATGCGTAGCATATTGTATGTATGTATTGTATGTTGTACGCATTGATTTTTTCATCATACGTTACTTCTTTAAGAACTTGTACCGAACGTTACCATAACACCGATGTCATAGTATGGATCGGAGAATGTGAATATGGATAACTCTGATCAGTATGGTATGATATAAATAAAAAAAGCGACCATACTGATCAGTATGCTTTTGAATTCCAGCCGAACCATACTGATCAGCAATTATATACACATATATTATACTGAAAACATGTACATAAAATAAATACATGCAATATTCGGTAGCCTAACATTATCTATTGGTTAAATTAAATACATGTACTTCATGTGTGACTTTTAAAAATTGTTATGATAATGAGTGTTAACTCTATATATTGATGAATTACTCATGCAATTAAAGCCATGGTGCATAACATCTAAAGTCATTAAACGTTTGTATTTTATAAAATGGATAAACTTCTTTACTAAGTAAATACTAAATTTAATCTGTGAATATGCTCAGAAGGGCCTATTCAATCGTATTTACGGATTAAAATTCGTATTTACTTCTTAGTAAAAATGTTTATACATTTTATAAAATACAAAAGTTTGATAATTTTAGATGTTATGCACCATAGTGATTTTTATTATTAATATCAGAAAAACTACGTACATATTTTACATTCTTAATTAGTTTCTAAATCAACATCTGATTCTCTTTCTTTTTCAATATTAGCTAATACTTAAGCATGAAGTGCTGCTTCTTTTGTTTGTTTCTATAATTAAAAGCACTTTTTGTGCTAAAATACAAGTTCTATTAATTCAAGTTTTTTTTTAATTTTTCTCAAGATTATCTAGCTCTTTATTATTTATAGTAATAATATTTTCAAATGTATTAGAATCAGTATTTGAATGAATTTTGTTACCTAATACTTATAAATATTTTTTTTATGTTTTTGATTTCTGTTTTTTTGTCATCATTTATATCTTAGTGTTAACATTTTTTAGTGTGTTATATATATTTAAATCTCTATTTAGGTTGAATTAGATCAGGTTTGATCTAAAAATTGTAAAATAGTTTGTTGTTAATAACTTTTATTTTTACTAAAACACTTATATTTGTGTTTAAATAGAATTATTCAAAATGTAATTGTGTATATACCCACAAATTTTTGTTTAATTCCAATTAATATTGAATGAGAAATAATGTTTTTTAGACTAACTCAAAATATTTTGGATCAGATTTGATTTCAATTTGATCTAATTCAAAATGTATATTACGGATCAGATCATAAATTAAATCTGATTTGATTGGAATACTATATATATTATACATAAAATCACATTGAGAGCAACAATAACAAAAATGTGAGATGATAATAGCAATATCTATATAATAAATAATATAATTATTCAAATATTTACCTATATATTTAATAAATTAAATAGTTTTTATTATAAGTTCTGATAATTATCCAGTTTTTGAAACTCTATTTATCTTGACATTTATATATTGTTAAGTAATACTCATCCAATTATTTTTTTATAATTTTATTTATATATTTTATATATATATAATGTCAATAAAAATAATGCAATAACATCAAAATTTATTAATTAAATATAGTAAAATGCAAGTTTTAATTTTACTAAAAAATAATTTTTATTTTTAGATTAAAATAAAAATAATATATTATCCTACTATAAATCACTGTGCATATAAAAATTTTGATAATAAAATATAATATAAGTTAAAATTTTTATTTTATAAAGAAGTTTTTATTTTAATTAATTAATAATTTTTGTTTTTATATTAAAATAAAGCTAAAAATCTATATTAAACTATAGATTCTTAGCTTTATTTACAGAAAATTCCCATCACGATCTTTTACAATGCTATTATAGATTTTTTAGCAAAATAGCAGTATAATATTATAAATTCTTCCTGACATGCAAATAAAAACAACAGGCTTCCCTTTTGGTATATAGCACAAAAATATGATCTTTCCCATGTCTGCTTTTGTCAAAATATAGCATTTGTCATCAATTTTTAGCATCTTTCTTCAACATTTGTCATTGCTTCTCATTATCTTTCAGCATCTTTACATCATCTTTCAGCATTCCCTTATCATTTTTAGCATCTTCTCATTATTCTTCAGCATAATTCCATCAGTTTTCAATTTGTCTTATATCAGTTTCTTTCATAGATATCAAAGTGTTCAATATAAACATTTTTATAACTAAAGTAGTATTAAAAGTAGTAAATGATATGAACCACAAAAAATATATAAAAGAATGACCTATGGGCTACTAATAAAGAATAGAATTCATATTGCGAACACTTATTCTCCAAGTAAGCTACTTGTAAAAAGCGAATTCACATTGCGTACAATTGTTCTCCAAGCAAATTAAACTTGAATTATTGCGTACAATTATTCTCCCCTGAGTAAATTATCAATTATAAAATTCTTTCCCCCGTTTCTCACACATTAATCGTTATATTGATTATCATTTGCACCAGAAAAGGCATTGTTTTATGTAGATTCGCATTGTTAATGAAAACCGTTTTGTGTAATCGTAATTATCGTTATTATTTTTAAGAGTTTAAGGCTTTTATCTATAAAAAGCAATAGTAAAAGAATCCCTGAACACTCACCTAAAACACGTAGTCTCTCTCTTCCCCCAAAAATCAATGTAAGAAACGATATCCGTAGATATCGGCACAGGCACTAGATACCGAAATAAACATCACTCAGTCTAATAATCTCCCAAAGTCTTGTTGCGTTAGAAATCCCTCAATTCGCCCCAACTTAACTAAAAGCGCAACACTATGTACGTAGTGAACTGCGGGACGCAAAAAATGGGGGGGGGGGGTGCTGATCATCTGGGTTGACTGTAAAGTGTGTGCGTAAATGCATGAAAATGTGTACGTATCGGTCCAGATATCGATATGTCTGTAGATACATGTAAAAAGTGGCCTTTTTATCGTTATAAGTACATGTATATTTACAGACATTTCTGTATTTTTATCGAAATTTACAGGCATATTTTATAATGGATCCCTTTTAGGAAACAATTGATTAAACTGGAAGGTTCGCTTTGATATTTTTGATAGGACAGATCGTGGTGATTTGATTTCTCAAGTAGATTTATAAAACTCTGGTTAACCAAAAGTGTTCAGATAATTATTTATTATATTTCATTACAATCTTTCGCATACATTATTTTTGACACCAACTATAAATTTCTTCGCGTCATTCGAGCCTTTCAACCGAAAGCAAAAATATTCAACGAGTATAAGATTATATTTGCATGGATTACGAAAATTATGCCAAATTCATGTAATAATATAAAGATTGCTTCTTTTGATGTTGAAGCACATTTTCATGACACCCAAATGTCTCTTACCATAGATACTGTATCGCTGCTATGCATAAATTGCGATTTACTAGTGGAGAGTTAGTGTTTTGCGAGCATATTTGTAGATGCAATCGAACGAAAGATGCGGTGAAGAAATTGGACGCATAATGAAATAAACTTTTTGATTTCTTCGCAAAACTCTTTGAATATAAATAATATAACCTCGATGCTTGTAACTAGTTTATTGAAGATTCTATGAACTTTTTTGACTAAATACATTGAAACAATAATAGATTGATGGTATTTTTTTTAATATTCAAGCGTTAAAAGATACAAAAATTTTTGTGACTTAAGAATTGGTATTTTTAAAGATAATGGCTTTAGATAATAAAACGATGTTAATTTACCCATCTCTTAAAATGTAAATTTTTTTTCATGGCATGTATTACCACAAGTTTCTCCGAACAGTCTAATCCACCATTCTCTTTCTATGCTTAGCAAACCTAGAACAATCAAGAGCATTGCTATCCCAACACCACAAGCGGAAAACCAAATGCGAATTATACGATTAACAAGTTTATTATTTTCTCCTACCCAGTGGTGTATATATGCAACAATACAGTTGAATGTCCAGATGGTACAAAAGACTGTGAGATATTTACTCCGACAAAAAAATCCTTTTGGGGGTGTGAAGTAGGCCAAGATTACTGATAACCAAGGAACTGCTATTGACGCTAAAACAGTAAGTACAACGCAGCTATGCATATGTTCTCTATCTTCGTCGTAAACGAATTTCTGCATAGTTATTTTTCCGTCTCCTATCGCTACTTTAGGATCGTCTACCAACAGTCTTGCATTAACTGTTCTCCTGTAGATGGCAGGCAATGTCCAGGCTAATGCTAATGGTATATATGGCCAATCCTCACAAATACTCGGCACTAACACCCTTGATATTCCTACAATCAAACCGAGTATAATGTAGTATGCTGATGCCAACGAAGAGAATCTTTCCATCACGGATGCATTTGTCATGCAATCTTCCAATTTTTCCAGCACAGCTCTATTTGCATCGGAATATTTCATTTCCATAGCGTGATGTCCGAAAGGTTTGTAAGGGATATTGCTTCCATCCACTCCAATAAAACAACTTTTTGGGAGCCAGTATAGCGCTGTTTCGTCGTTCTTTATGTTGCAGGTGTAAAACAATCCCAAAAAGGGACAAGCAAGACATCGTAATGTCCTCATTAGCTTTTGTGGTAACTTTCCCTTAGGTGATGCCCCTATTGTAAATATAGCTGGAAAGCAACCTACGACAAATGCAGGTATAGGTAATTCAAAGTTCAACAATTTTCTTAAGAGTGGATGCATCTGAAATAAGAACATAAATTTTTTTAATAAAATATCATATTTCATATATCAAAATCACGAATAAATGAAAAATGATTATATACTTCGAAGATTAAATAGTAATTTTCGCAATTGAAGAATAAAAAGCACTTAGAAACGACACTATATATATATATAAAAAATTAGGCAACTAAAACTTTATTTTGTTAACGTGTTAAATTGCATCCAAATCTTTCTTGAATGCCCTATATTTTATTTGTATATACAGTCAGACTTCTTTATACTGATATATCTGGAAACAGATACAAATAAACTTCGTTAATAAAGGAACCTTTTCTTATCGAGATTACCATAAAAGAATCATCATAAGGAGCCTTGACTATACTTGAATGTAACCGCAATGGTAAAACCTTGAAAAGACTACACCACAATGAAACTTGCATTCGATGCCGGTTTCTCAAACCCATAATCAGATAGTTCCAAAAATGTTTACCCAGCATAAGCCAACGAATTTTCGACTGCACATAGATGTGCTGGGTAGCAAAAGCCAATAAGGGAGCGTAAAATTTTGATCAGCTTGGAGAAACAAATCCGACACAAGAAAAAGAAAAATGTGAAAAATACGGGGTACTAATTAAAATCTCGGAAAGATGATTTTACATATAATCTTTGCTCTGAACCTAACCCAAAACGTAACTCTAGCCCATAACACGCATTTTAGTACAGGCACACTCGCCGTATTTAAGATGTGTCAATGCTGGATATCAAAAACAAAACCTATAACGATAACTGTAGATCTATCAAAAACGTAACTTTTGCGGTTACGTATTTCGTATGAAAATCACCAGAGAACTGGACCATAACGGACTCTAGCACAAGAACAATGAATACAAGACAGGAAATATCTATCGCTATACGTAATCAGACCGAACTCAGGACCCTTAACATCATTAATGGAAATGTTCAATAGGAAGGAAAACAATGAGACGCTCATAATATGTACGTATCGATATTGTGTGTTATACATGTACGTACATGAAATGTTGTCGATAAAAATGGTTTACCATTTTTATTCACATCTTCCAACAAAAAAACATATTTACATAATTGACAGCAATTCTCGCAATAAGTTTTTCCCAAGCAGAAATCACTCGTAGCTTTATACGATCTCATTTTACACACTTGTGCGTGCAGCGAGTGTTTTTTGTATGTCTTTTTTTGTCATCTGTCTAAAGATAAGTTATAAACCAACAAATTTACTAATTATAATCGTTCATCGATTTCTTCACAACACGTAGCGATGCAGTTCAGAGCAACCTAAACTTGTTTGGCTGAGATAATTTTTTAATAATAAAAGAAAGAAACTTAAATAAAAAATTAATATTTGTTCTCAACACGCGCCGATGATCTTATTAAAATACCACTCAAATGCTTTTTTCTTATCTTGTTGCGTCCCAATACCATTTTGTAAACAAAAGCCAAGATTTCATTGTCCTTTAGCATTTCCACCTTCTGCTGATTTCAGATACCACTCAAATGCTACTATTCTAAATACTGGAGTACCAATGCCATTTTGATAACAAATGCCAAGATTAGATTGTTCTTCTAAATCTTTGTTCCTATATTTTGGCGTTCCAATACCATTTTGATAATAGAAACCAAGTTTACATTGTCCTTCAGCATCTCCACCTTCTGCTGATTTTAAATACCACTCAAAAGCCCTTTTCCTATATTTTAGCGTCCCAATCCCATTTTGATAACAGAAACCGAGTTTGCATTATCCTTTAGCATCTCCACCTTCTGCCGATTTCAAAAACTACTCAAATGCTTTTTTATCATCTTTTTGCGTCCCAACACCATTTTGATAATAAATACCAAGAGCGCATTAAGCATCTCCACCTACAGCCGTTTTCAAATACCACTCGAATGCTTTTTTAACATCTTTTTGTGTCCCAATACCATTTTGATAACAAAAGCCAAGATTGCATTGTCCTTTAGCATTCCGCCCTTTGCCGATTTCAAAAGCCACTCGAATGCTTTTTCATTATCTTTCTGCACCCAATACCATTTTGATAATTAATGCCAAGAGCGCATTGTCTTTCAGCATCTCCCCCCTTAACAGATTTCAAAAACCACTCGAATGCTTTTTCGTTGTCTTTTTGAGTCGCAATACCATATTGATAATAGAAACCGAGTTTGTATTTTCCTTTAGCATCTCCACCTTCTGCCGATTTCAAATACCACTCAAAAGCTTTTTTCTTATCTCTTTGCGTTCCAATGCCATTTTGAAAACAAATGCCAAGATTGCATTGCCCTTTAGAATCTCCACCTCCTGCCGATTTCAAATACCACTCAAATGCTTCTTCATCATCTTTTTGCGTCCCAATACCATTTTGATAATAAAAGCCAAGTTTGAATTGTCCTTCAGCATCTCCACCTTCTGCTGATTTTAAATACCATTCAAAAGCTTTTGTCTTATCTTTTAGCGTCCCAATACCATTCTGATAACAAAAACCAAGATTGTATTGTCCTTTAGCATCACCGCCCTCTGCCGATTTCAAATATCACTCAAAAGCCTTTCCTTTTATCGTTAAGTGTACCAAACACCATTGTAGTAACAAAATCCGAGTGAATAATGAGCAATCGTATTATTTTTCTCTGCTGAATTTTGATAAAATTTAAAAGCAATTTCAAAATTCTGTTCAGGTTTTTTCCCAAATGATGCAAAAAACCACACAAGACGTTATATGTAATATTCGACTCTAATATTTGCATTAATTTTTCCACTTTCTGTTAATTCTTGGATAAATATTCGCATTTGACTTGCAGTTTCATTTAAATCTTGCGAAGAATGAAGAGAAAATAAATATTTCTTTGAAAGTTGAATCGTTTTCTTTTCTGTCGAATTTCACAATCAGATTAGAGACAATAATTTTACTCATTTTCAAATTATTCTTCGCAGAAATGTTTTAAGATAAAGTCTCTTGTACATGTATCGGTACGTATTCAACAATCAATTAGCGTTTTCGGCATGTGTATTACATACTGATACTGTTATGTCTTCTCGAAAGTTTGTTTAACTAACGAAAAAGATGTTAACACGATAGTTGTGAGCTAAACTGAATGATTTACTTAAAGAGGAGTTCTATAAAGGTTCTAAAGGTCTCCTGTGATGATTTTTACGAAAATTAACACAAATGAAAGTAAGGTCTTTTTAAGTAAAAGTTTTTTCGGGTAAATACTAACTAAACTTTAATTGCTTTAATTAACAAGTAGGATTTATTGATACGACCTACAAAATAAATCAATGTTCACAAATATCAAAAAGCGCTTTAACACAAAAGAGTTGGACTTATTGATGCGGCCAACAAGATACTATAATTCCAA
>CAJVPL010001082.1:0-16855 GCA_910591945.1 Ambispora gerdemannii | reverse complement strand
TCCTTTAGATTCATTTATAATCATAGTTTAATGCTTGATGCATTATATAGATTTGATTATATTATACTCTCCCACCCATCATTCTTAATAAACTTTATTATAATTATCCTGACCAAGTAACTTATTATAACATTATTAAGCACTCACCAGCTCTCCCAAGGACTCATAAAAAATGGTAACAATATTATATTAATTTCACTTTCATTTATAATAATTCTTAATTTATTTAATTGCTCAAAAAATTCAGTATCAAATACCAATGCATGAACAAGTTCTACTTGTTATAATATGATATTATATTGATTCTCTAGTAACTAGATATATGCAAATTTAAATATATGGAGGTGAGTCAACAGAAACCAAGCAAATTATATATATATTACATATATAATTTGCTTGGTTTCTGTTAACTCACCCTTATATTATCATATCATTTATATTGATCTGGCTCTAACTGTGACCACCAAAAATGGATTTGCTTTTGTCTAACTAATAAATTTATACTCTTACTAATAAAACGTGCATAAATCTCTCTTGAAAAAAAATTTATATTATTTTTTATAAAATCTTTGATATTTTGTGTTATAGACATATTCACTAATTTTTTATGTAAAATTCTATGATAAAGAATTACTTTGATCATTTGTGTAATTTCATTGATTGAGATCTTTATAAAACTTCCACAATCGAATTTCTCTATAGATGTAATATCTTGTTGTTTCACTATATCAGGATGTTTATGTAATTTCTTTGCTAAAATATCTCTGAGAACAGAAATATCAATATATAATTAACTTCTTACTTACATATTGATGGTGATATATCCAATTATAATTATCTGCATCTTCAATCAATTCAATAATTTCATTCACGATCTTCTTAGTTGAATTATTATTGTTTGTGACAGATTAAAACGAAACCAGATTATAATAAAATCAAATCAAAATAAAATTTGGATCTATTTTTATGGAATAAAAATTTCAGAGAAGGGTTAGGGTTAGGTTAGAGCATAGGGTATAGCATTAAAATCTGTAGTAAATTGACCTATGATTATTTAAACATCACACTCTGTTTCGTTTTAATCTGGTTTCATTTTAATCCGCCACATTGTTTATTTTGCAATGGAAATGAAATTCCAGACCATTTAATGATAAATCCTCTAATTATATCATTCAAAAAATTCATATCAATAATTTCTAGTTGGTCATCAAGTTGACTTTCGCCTACTTCTAGAGCTCTCTTCCATTTTTCAGTAACTTTTTGATGACAATTGTTACAAGTTCAAAATTGTTTTGAAACACCTTTAGCATTACACCTCATAAACTCAGTTAAAGGTTTGAAGTTTCTGCAACCATTACAATAAGAAGTCGAAGAGGATTCCATTTTTATAAAAAAAAAGTTAACGCAAAAAAGAGATTGCAAATTGACATTGACGCGAAAAAACGCGACTTATTAATACTGATGTGAATATCAGAACTTTTGTGATATAACGTGATCATTACTAACGAATAAAGAAATAAATGTGCAAAAATAAATTAAAAGTCGATAACGAATAAAGAAATTAATAGTTTTAACGAGATGTAAGTCTAGCAGAAGTAATACATGTTTAGAGGGATTGAGAAAACCTTATTCTTTGGCCAGCTTTAGTTTTATAACGAGGGTTGATGGGCGCTGTCTCACGCAAGTAATGGGTACAAGAGAGGGTATCCCATCAACCCCAAAACCTAACTAGCCACTGCTGAACCCATTGATTAGTTGATAGTTAGTGAAAAAGGTCTATTCTGTTAGCGAGTGTATTGGTGGGAGGGGAAGGAGAGTTCATTGTATTAACGAGTAGTTAATAGGTTTCAGCACCATGAAAAGCAAATTACAAACTTCCGTTTGTTGATAATTAACAATGTCGTTGCGTTATACAATATATCATTATTGCATCATTCGAGAAATCGACGAATCGATTCCGACGTGAGTGTTACGTGTGATGGCATTTCTAAGAAAACTCGTTCGACCTCACCCCTCTTTTCACTTTTCACTCTCCCGCCTCTTTCCTCGGTTCCTATCAGATGCACCATCTTCGAAAACTCTTAAAATATTTTCAGAAGGGTCATTTGTTGATTTAAGACAGGAAGGTGGTTATTATTTGGATAAGACTCACTTTATCTCTAAAATAGAGGATCTTAATGCTCGTGCGATACTCTCCCTACGTCCTCGTCGTTTCGGAAAAACACTATTCCTCTCTACTTTGTCCTCTTATTATGACATAAAAAACAGAGAACGATTCAAACAACTTTTCGGGGATTTATACATCGGCAAAAATCCTACACCATCGGCATCTTCATTCCTCATCCTTAACCTCAATTTTGCTGGACTTCGTACTAACGAAACATACGATGTCTTCAATGCGAACTTTCACACAATTTTGAATGTGAATATATCAGACTTTATGGATCAATATCAACAAGAGTTGGGACGCCATTTTCAAGTTATTGACGAAAATACAGATGCTTTGGGGAATTTTGAAAGGTTACTGAATGCTGTAAAACGGAGTGGTCACAAGGTATTTTGTTCTTTGTTCAGTTAATCATTTCTATTCAGAAAACTAATATTCTTTTGCGCCTTTAGCTCTATCTTTGCATCGATGAATATGATGCTGGTATGAACGAGGCCCTTAAAAATGAAACCATCTTACAACCTCTTATCGCTCATCATAGTTCCTCAGTTCAAAGTAAAGTAGAAAAAATCGAGAGTTCGTTCAAACAATTCTACAGTCGTTTGAAGTACGCTTGTGATGGAGGCATAGCTCGTGTTTTCCAAACTGGTGTGACCCCTATCGTTATGGCCGAATTCACCTCGGGTTTTAATATTTCGGTAGATTTGGCGCTAGACGAAGAATTCTGGGACTTGTATGGGTTTAAGAAATTGGAAATTGAGTTTCTCTTGGATAAGGTTTTCGGAAATAGTTTATCAGATAATATTAAAGAGGGAATAATGTCATGGTTAAAGGAGGAAAATGATGGGTATTTTTTTCATCGTGATCAACCTGAAGGGATTTTCAACACTGCACGCGTCCTGTACTGTATCAGGATGTTTATGAAACAAAAGAAAAAATTGGAGTATAGTGGGGATCCTTCAGTCGTCCTTAATACACTTCTTAATTTTCCCCCCGACCCGCAAACATTACCCTTTCAAACAACATTGAACCTAATTTTCAATAATCCCCTCGGCAAATCCATCCTTACCGAAGCACTCAATCGACGTCCTCTCGAATCTAGAAATGGCATAGAACAACGATTTCGACTCTCCAATATTCGCGAGCTAACAATCGACCGTACCCCGTTATTATCATTCATGTTCTATACTGGAGCCATCACATATCAACCAAACCCATCGCCCATATCATTACAACACAATTTTCGAATCCCAAATCGTATTGCCGAGGGTGAGTTTATCTCAGAAGCGCTTAAGATTTATGACTGGAAAAAGGAGGATTTAGTACCTGTACGGAATTGTCTGCAGATTTTGGAGGCAGAAGATAACATTGAGCCTCTTTGCCGATTTATAGAGGAAGCTTTACTAAAACCATTGAAGGACAATAGTGTTAAGCATTCAAATGAAGAGGCATTGAAACAAGCTTTTATGGACACTTTAATTCTCACTCTCCACGCAGACATTGAACCAGAATTTCAGGTGTATTCTCAGAGCTCGAGTTTTGGTAGAAAAGCAATTGATTTAGTGAAGATAAGTACCAGAAAAAGGATAGCAATCGAATTTGATAATATTAAGATGGAGAACATTAAATTAGACAAAGCTCGAGGTAGTTGGCAGGAAGCGACAGAGGTGTCACGATCGTTATTGGAAAAATCAGAGGAGGAAATTTTAAAACTAAAAATCAATGATCCATACCGGAGAGATCAAAAGACAGTTGAGGAAGCTTTGAAATGGAAGATTGAAAAGAAAAGCCGAGAATATCTCGAACCATTAAAAAATCGACAAGATGCAGATTTGAAATGTATGTTTGTTATTTTGAGAGTTGGTTTGCACCGTCTAATTAGCAGGAAAGTTTATGATGTTAATGAATAACGTGTAGAATTTAAAACATGATTGCATCTTATATTAATCACTGTAAATAAGGTTTCGCCCATCCCCATCTGGGCTTTTGAATTAGCCTTTCTTTATACGTGATTTTTAATAAATAATAGACTATTTTAATCATGAGGGTGTGCATATAATCATCCAAAAATTAACGATTGCTTATACTTTCTCATGTAGCTAAAAAAATAAAGTTTTCCTAATCTTGTATTATAGCCAGTCAATATAATGATTCGTGCGTAATTGCACAAAAATATGATGTAGTTTTTCGAGACAGTTTCCACCAAGTGTTATATACATGTATAATAATAAAATGATCTTATTTAATCGCTATATACAAGGGGGGGCGATAATGTAAATTTATTTCCTAAAGTTAAGCTAATAATAGCACGATTACGACTCATCGCGGTTGAAACACGGCTCGATCACGACTGATAAAAATAACGATTTCCCTATATAATTACATGAATCACAGTACGATCACGGCCCATCACGGGCTACATCACGGTTGATTACAAATGCGGATATAGGAAGTTTCTCATCTTTGATGATATAGTCGCGATTATTTTTTTTCTTGGCATTTTTCAGCGACGGGCCGTCGTCAAAATTTTAATTACGTGAATTTAACTTCGGTACTTTATGTTGATGTCTGCACAATAAAAAGATTTTGCTTTCTATATAAAGTAATATCGAACACTCAATCCAAAATTGATTCGTTGAAAGAATTAAATTCGAAGCTTTTAGCCATGATTACTGAGCTTAGAAAGGAAAATACCGAGCTTTCTGAACTTAGAAAGAAGAATGTTGTGCTCTTGGCTAAGGAATAGAACTTATGGCTAGAATTGTGAAGTTAGAACAATCTGCAAAAGAAAATGCTGAAAATGTCAAGTTAAGAGATGCTGAGCTTAATATCAGAATCATGGAACTAGAATGGTTGGCAAAAAAAAATGCTGAGCTTAGGAGCAGAGTCACAAAATTGGAACAGAAGCAACGCAAAATGATATTACATATGAAGTGATATTTGAAATGACTACTATTCATTCATCCAAGCTTAAATCATTAGAAGAAATAGAAACTGATACTTTTCTGAATTTAAAAAGTAAGAAAGAAATGAGTAATATAATGAGATAAAGAAACAAAGAAAAGAAACTGCAAACTCAAGAGTCACATAATATTTCTTTGTCAATATCAACTCCACTGATATCATCTGAAGTATCAATTTTTGATGAAGATAATTTATTCAAAATCATATTTCAAAGCAATAATATTAATGTACCTGAATCTCAATACCAATATATTTTGATCTTATCAAAATTGTACAAGAAAAAGAGAATAGAAAATATCATGTAAGCAATAGCTAATGATATTTAAGATAATAATCTTCCAAATTTAAATTATGTAATTGAAATTTTAGTGACAATCTGTTATTAAAATTGTTTTACAATTCCATTACTCAATTTAGTGTAATTATTTGATAAAGTAACTGATGTTGAATATTATGCTGTGAAAGCTAACCAGAAAGAAATCTTATATTGTTATCATTTTGATTGACTTTCGAAATACTCAAAGGTATTTATAAATATTAAAGAAATATTCAAAGAGAATTTTCAATGTCTTAATAACAATTCAAAATATTAATAATACTTTATAATTATTAGATTGAATATGAATAAGTACTAAAAGTATTAGTAACAAAATCACTTAAAAAGGTTGATAACATTGTGTTCTTTAAACATAATAATTTGAATTACTAAAAAGATTCTTCAAAATCTCAGAGTCAAAGTTATAAAGATTATAATATTTGTATTATTAACAATATGAGATCGAAGGTGAATAATATATTATCAGTAATACAATGTTGAAAATAAGTTTATGAGTAATATATTATCAGCAATACAATCTCAAAAACAGATTTATGAATTATAATAATAATTTCTTTATTTAATATAATATTCAATAGGTTTTGTCACAAATGTATTTAAATAATCTAGTATTAAAATGAAAATTTTATAGTGCTCCTGGCAAATGTGCTTAAGCTACTATAATATTTATTCAAGATCTGTATAACACTTATAGCAACAGTGCTGAAGCAATTATACAAAAAACAAGAATACTTTGTCAAAGAAATTGTAGAGAGAAGTTTGCACTTGATTACTTACTTTATATAAAATGCAAATTTTGCTCAATTAAATGATCAAAACTACATAATAACTAGCTATAAGATGATAATTAAGAATATTATTATCGAAGGACTTGTTCTAATCTAATTCTAATAGCTATGATACATGTTGCTTTTATATAAATTCAAAATATAATTCATCAGCTATATAAATTCATGTTCACTAAATCACTTAGATTCTATTAATCCAATATTCATTTATTCATTCGCTCATTTGCTTATTTATTTACTTGTTTATTTGTTTATTTACTTATTTATTTGCTTGTTCTATGTGATTAGATTCTTTCAATAAGATATAAGATATTTATAATCCAATAATATTAAATATGAATGATCCAGTAAAATATTTGATCAAAGTTTGTTATATAATAGGATTCTTGCTGTTAAGATTTTGTTTCATAAAATTAAAATGCTCAAATATCTTTTCTTTTAATTAATCACTAGATTTTTGACTTATTTTTCCAATTATTTTTAGAGTTAAATATTTATCTATTCTATATGATCAAAGTATATCTTTATGATCTTTGAAATATTGATAAAGTCGTAAGATTAATATATATTTTGAAGTAACATCTATGATGCTGATCTTATTTTTAAATAATTATTTAGATTCAGAATGTTATTTTCTAGATAACTTATAATTACTAGTGAGATTTGATAATATTCTTTCAATTTTATAATAAATTGAAGATATTTGTAATAATTTTCATATACTCTTGTAATTTTTTGTATTATATCTATAATTTTTTATGTTATATTTATTATTTTTTGTATAACATGTTAGAAATTAATACAGATTTATATTTAATACTTCTTAATGTTTTACCAAATAAATTAGATGTAAAATATAGATCACATTATTAATTTAAATACACTTTGTTTTTAATTACTTTTCTTTTTATTCATTCTTTTTCTCTTTTCATTTATTATTTTAAATTTGTGTTAATTATTTTTATTATTATTTATATTTTATACATATCTCATTATGTACAATATAACTTGAAGATGTATCACCTTTAAGATTAATAATTTAGAATTAATCACCCTCTATTTTATTATTAATTTATTTGTAATTTGTTTAATATTAATTATATATTTAAATATCTTTGTTCTGTACTATAGCTCTTTAGATCTTTTCACTATTTAATAAAAAAGAAATAAACTTTATTAAAATTAAAATTGAAAACTATCTCAATTGATATAATTTATTTATAGCAATTAATAAATTTATCTTATTACTTTTCATGTAAAAAAGTATTCTTATAATATTGTATATTGTCATGATATGACTTTTGATGAACAATCTTATTGGATAAGATTTATATTAATTATTATTGGATTATATATATTAGTATTTCTATTGGATAGTTATTTTTAGATAGTTATTATTTTATTGGACAATTATATGTTAGATATTATTGGTTCTTAAGTTTGTGTTAATACCAGCAATGATAGCAATGACAGCAATGATAGCAATGACAGCAACGACAGCAATGATGACAATGATGTCAATACTCGTGTTAACATCAGAAATGCTGATAACACTTGTGTTTAATTAACTTAACGACAACAACAATAAAATCAGCTATATCATATAACATGTAATTTATATAAATATACCATGTATCTTAGCTTAGAAAAAATGAATCAAGTTTGAAAATTAATCAAGTCAGATAATTAGTCAAGTTAGAAAGTTAATATTTGAGAAGTTTCTTGTTTGATAGAAACTTGGATAACTTGTATAGTTATATTTGTATTGATTTTTGGTCTTGAAAGATAGATCGCTTATAATAAACTATTGTTATTAACTTGAAAGACAATCGCTTGATAAAACTTATTACTTGTATTATTATCTTTAAAATTCTAAATAATATACAAAACTTAGTGAAGTTATTGAACGTTATTCTAGCTCATCACAACAAGAACACATATTACCTATCTTTAGTGATAAATCTTAGTCTCTCCCATTATAAAAACTTAATCTTTTTCGCTCTTATATTAATAAAATACGTGATTAATACATCAAGAACTTAATATCAATAAAAATGGTAACAATATAAAATTTACAATAAAATTTAATAATAATAAAAATAAAAATAATTTAGATGTCACTAAGTAAATTTTTAATTTTTACTAAATAATATATAATTAAATCTTTTTATAGTCACATCTATTTATAATTACACCCCTCTATAGTCACCCTATTTTGCTTTTCTATTTACATATAAATATAGTAAAAAAATTCCTCTATAGTCACATTTTCTCTATAATCACCAAATTTTGCTTTTCCAAGGGTGATGATTATAGAGGGATTTGACTGTAATTAATATTTATAATTAAAATTATAACTCTTACTTAAAGTTATAATACTCTAATTAAACTTGAACCAGACTTGAACTTGCATAATAGTTCAATTTGAGTTCAGTTCAAACTTTAAACTTTTCTTAAACTCAAGTTAAAGTTTGATTTAAGTTTAATTCAAAATTTGAATCAGATAAAAGTCCAGTTTAGTTTAATTTATAAGAATACTAATTGTATATAAAGTCAATTATTTTTTTATAATTAAAATATATAAAAAATAATTGATTTTATATGAAATTAGAATAGCTTTATTAAATTAAAAAAATATATATTAAAATATATAATATTATTTTTATTTTAATATAAAAATATTTATTATTTATTAGTAAAATTAAAAACTTTTATATAAAAAGAAAAATTCATATTTTATTATATTTAATTAATAAATTTTGATGTTGTTGTATTATTTTTGATTGTTAATCTAAGAAAGATAATATTTATATTGAATTTATTTTTATATTTATATTTGTATTTTTATATAGTTAATATTTTGATAATTATCATATTTATTTTTATTAAGTTTTTTGTTAAAGTTATATTCAATTCTGTTATTTTATTATTTGATATTTAAATTATAAGTTTTAATAGTTCGGTAATTTGATCTTTCAATTAAACACAGTTACTCATTATATTTCAGAAATATTATCATAAGTAATAACTCTGAAAATGGTGACAATATGATAAAATTAATAAATTTAAAATAATTTTATTAATAAAACTTCTTTATTATTATATTTTTTATTATTAGTATTTTAGTCAGTGCTTTGCATATAAATTATACAAGTATATAATATAAGAATAATAATATTAGACTATTTTAAGTTTAACTTTTCATTTTCTTTATACTTTTTTAATTAAAATAAAGTACTAATTATATACTAAATAAATATTATTAAAATATTAAAAATATCTTTTATAACTAATACAAAATTAATTAAATATTTTTTTATCTAATTTTTTATTTTATATTATTTTATTTATTTTATTATTTTATTATTTTATATTTTTTTATTTATTATATAATTAATAATAAGAACTAAATTAGAAAATAATTATAATATTTAATAAAAATATAAATATAAATAATTATAAATTAAGATATTAAATATAAAATTGAAAATAAAAATTGAAAAATTAATTATTTAATAAAAATATGAATAATAAAATATATTATAATAATATGATATTTATTTATTATTAAAGATTACTTTTTAACTAATTACAACTTGTAGTAATTAATCAAAAAATTGTAATAAAGTTATAGTAATCAATCAGAATTATAATATAGTTATAATTAATTGTAACTCTCATTATTATTTGTTATTTATTATAATATATTATAACTAAATAATATATTATTTATTATTATATTACAATAATTATTATATTATTTTTGATTATAATAAATTTCAAAACTTAACAAAGTTTTATTATTTTATTTATTAATAGTTTATTATAATTTTAGCAAAGTTTTGATAATTACTAAAAGATTTTAACAAGTATATTTTCTCAATTTTAATTTTTATTAATAAAATTATATGTATAATTTTGTTAGTTGCTGTATGTTAATATAAATTAATATAGAATTATTATTAAAATAAAATTTGTATCAACATTAAAATCACTTTAATTCAAATAATTAATTAATTATTTAATAAACTAGCAAAGTCATTTTCTTTTTAATATAGTAAATTCTAACAGAATCAAATATAAAAAACTTATTTTAGAATGTGTTTTTTATTACATTATTTTTTTAATTCATTGTGACACTATTTAAATGTTCATTCAAAGAGTTCTTAATCCCGAATCTAATCGGATGTCTTTTATTTCCTTATGATAAGTCATCAAAGAAGTCTTTAAGATCTTCATTACTCAAGTCCAAGGCTAATGCCAAAGCATATGTCATTATCGCTTCCAAATATTCATTCACTGATCAGCCATACTGAATTGTTGGTGGGATGACTTTGTCCTTATCAGGTTCTAAAATCGGAGAGCTCGGATGAGATGTTCGATCCACCCATTAATCATATCTTTTACTTCAAGGATGTTATCTATTGCCATAATGGATTGGTTGTATATTATGTCATATCTTCAATCGAAAAAATATATTAGAGAATTGTACTAATTAATATGAGTAAACAGGACTATACTGATCAATTTTCGTCATAGACTCGAAATGGTTTTTCTTTGTCATAAGCGGAACAACGCTTTCTGTAGTTCACTACAACATAGTTCTACACAGGAGATTTATGGTTTAGAGGTGAATGTCGAAGGGCTTCCTGGACGATTGTCATAGCATCAGCTAAATTCTTGGCCTCGTGTACTACAACGGCAAACACTGCTCCCATTTTACGTAAATAACGAGATATTAGATCATAGTGTTTAAGTATTCATTGAACCACTTGGTTCCAGGAATGCCAGAGTTTCCTAACCGTCCAGAAGTAATTGCATTCTGAATCAAAGTGAGTAATTTCTTAGCTCGCTCCTCGTTCTTTTCCATTGATCTAAATACTCGATGAGTGTCTTCTTGATCTCTATTTTTTGCGTAGCCGGTTACTTTCCATTAGAAATGCGTAAAGTTCTAATCTCAGCAAAGCGTATACAGAGCATTATCATTACATCAGCAAGGGCTAGTAAGTCAGGTGAATCGATATATCGTATTCACTCAATCTTTCTCTAACTGATTCTAATGCAAAATGATCTGGGTAATTAATACCCACTTTTTCACAAAAGTTACGACGGTCGTTTGAATTTTATTAGCTGAACGTGTTATTCCTGAGTGTAATGTGACAAAGACTATATCGTCTGAGACATTGAGCTTTCGTAGTTCTCTTCGAAGTCGAGAAAGACTGACAAGCCGGCATTAGCATTAGAGGCTGATTCTGCTAAGGCAAGGGATTCAGCTTTTACATCCTCCGTACTAAGATTATCCCGTAAAATACGCTGAGCTAAATCCCATCCCTAATAGTCTCTTCTCTGTTCTTACACAGACCGCTTCTCTGCATAGGGATCAATGCGTCTGTTTGCTCTTTGCTAAATTTATACCCATCTCGAAGTCGCTGGCGTGTCTGTTCTCTCTGTTTTATCTGTCAAAACCTTAAGTAATTCTGGTGCATATTGGCTAAGCTCAGTAAGACTCATTCCTGGATTGAGATTATGGTTTTTAACAAACTTGTTTGCGGTTGCAGACATGATAATAGCATGATCAGATCAAAAATATGTTATCGAGTATTTACTACACAAAATTTATTTTCAATCGAAAAAATCCCTCATTCATAGACTTCGGGATTGGTATATGTTAACCTATGACATGTTCCACGATTTGAAATTTGCAGATAATTAGAATAAGCGAAAAAATTTAGCCTTTGAATGGGGTTCCAGGCTATCTAAGATTCGCGTGATTGATTTTTTAGCGCTTACACATAAACAACTCTCAACATAGCTCTATATATATAAGATATTTATTGCAAATATCAGGTCTATTTTGTAATATATTAATTGGTAGTACATGTACATGTATAATGATCATACGACGAAGTCTACGTGTTCCACACACGAGTAATCTATATTTTCTACAATCTTTGAATAATCTGATATTTTTTTGCGAAATGTTAACCCATTCAAATTAATCCATCGGCCGGTTAATAAATTGAGCACTTTCTTTTGGTAAATTATTTCAGGTGTAATATATATGAAGCATAAAGAGAAGTATGGGTATCGAATAATAATTTATTCAAATTTTATATCGTCTAGTCGTAAAGATCGAACAAATCCTCCTTTACCAAATATCTACCTATAAAATTTACCTTATTCGCTCTTTACCATAGCATACCATTTTCCTGGAGTATGCTTATATATTTTTTCCATTCTTCATCATCATAAACACATACTCGAGATCTATCTTCATCCTCCCATTTACGGAGATATATTTCTTCGCTAATTAATTTTACTCTCCTAGTCATGTAGAAAAATTCCTTAGGGTCATCACCATTTTCTTTGCAAAGGAATAATCTCTGCATCTGACATCATCCTGTCTTGATATTCTCGTGATAAGTCAATGTTCTTCTCTATAATAATCATAAACTCGTCTGGATCCTCGCCGTGATCGATAGCCCATTTCTAAGACGTTCTTCTCGCTATGCTTTGGTCAAGAATGGGGAGAGTGCTTCCTGCTGAAAGAATACTATTTCTTTAACCTGTCCACTCATTTCACCCATGATCAAATGTGATGTATTACTAGTACTAGGTAAATCAAGAATGAGTTGGAATTCATCGTTACTAGACTCGATAAGTTTAGAAGATTCAGAAGGCTCAGAAGCTCCAGGTGTTGAAGCGACTGAAGATTCAGTTTGATCTATCATAAATCGAAAAGGTCTTGGGTCATGTCATTCTGCTCACCCACCTTCTCATTACATTCGAAGCCAGAGTATATATCTTCTCCATTAAGTAAGGCTGACGTATCCTTTTCTGGCAAGAGTAAAATTTCTGGCATATTGAATACAGGGATTTCTGTGACCTTATTAGTGGGCAAGTCAGCTTGAAGTGTATTAGAAAATTCTTCAATGTCACCTACTGATTCACGTATTTTGCTTATAATCTTGGAGCGATTGAGAATATACTGCCACTCTCTTTTTCTACTACCTGCTCGTTTATGCTAAATATTAATCTGTAAGAATTTCTTACTGAGAATGTTACTAGGAAATGGCTTTTCGTCATTGCTTTCACGCCATTCAAGATAATTCTGATGTAATGAAATACAACTTGGCTACTTCATTCTCAGACCATAAGGAAATATGATTAATTATAAATCGGATGGGATTGGGAAGCTGCTCTTGCATTGTTTCTACTTTCATTTTAGTAGTAGGAATTTCTTCAGGACTCCAGTTTGATAGATTATGATTAAGAAAATATGCCATAACTATTCCCGGTGCATTGGAATGAACTAAAATTTTTCCTAACTGGTTAAAATATCCTATATTACCTCTACAGCATGCAGATACATCGAAACAGACTATATGATAATCACCTATATCTATTTAAGTGGGCGTCCTGATTACTTGTAATCATATATTCGGCATAGTCATTGATTCATATAGTCTCAAGACCTTACCCTCTATAGTCATCTTTCCTTCTGTTATAAGAGCTTTGAGATGACCATTAAATCTATATCATTCTCTGCTAGGCATGCCTGTTTCATTCATAACAATAAGCTTTCAGGCTCGGATAACACTATTAAAGCGTCCAAGAATTTTTCCCAAATCTGATTTTGTGAAATGCAAATGTGATCCCAAAACTTTATAACCAATAAAATCAGCAATAATATATTTTCGCATTGTTGCAATGTAAATTTAATACCAGAATTGTTCGAGATTTCTTTTCTGGTTTCTGTACTAAATATGTCCACCTGTTCTAGATATATTCATTAAGCCTTTCATCCACATTACAGATTATATTTTTTATGTGCCAGAGAATAGGATCCATAATTTCAGGATTAATTTTGTTCGCTGGCTTAGCAAGAAATCCCAAGAAAAGATTAAAGAATTCTGTATTTGGCTGAGAAGCATTCAAGGAATATGAAAAAAATTAACATTATTATAAAGTATTAGATCTTTAGTGATTGCTTGATTTATTAAGAAAATTAATTTTATTAATTCACCTTCATATTCGCTTATTTTAATTTCAAACTTAGCGAGATCTAATTTAGGTTCCATACTAGAGATCATTTTCTGAATCTTTACATTTAAGTAATCAAAATCTTGAAGTTGTTTGGATACATACAACTGTTGCTTAAATCATTTCATAAATTTCAATGTAAAAGTATTTTTTATCTGAAGTACACATGCATAATAAATACAAAGCAATCATTCAGATTTGAAATTCTGAATCGTTCTAATTTTATTGGAGCTGGAAGATTTTTTTTCAAAACTATTTCATTGATGGTGAGTTTATCAAAGACCTTCTTGTTCAACTTGATTTGCATGATAACAGTAAAAGCTATAATTTTTTATTTCAAATAATATATGCATTTTTACTAGTATACTTCCAATCATATAATGAACAATATAATAAAAAATGCATGTTAATGAAAAATATCAGAAAAATTCTTTAATATATCAAGTAATATTTTCACCAATTTGAATTCAGCTTGGATGCTTTTATTGTTCGTATTAGAAATTCTGGCTGAATCTGATTCTAAAACAAATAAAAGAAAACTATTTATATATAACTAGTAATTTATCATTGGAAGAATGAATTGCAAAATCAAAAACTATTTTATTTTTTGAATCTATTACTTTTTATCTGTCTATACTTCTTAGTTTTTTTAATAAACTTGAATATTTCAAGTATTTGCAAAGAAAAAGAACTCTTATTTGCAATATTATCAACAAATTTTTTATCTTGCCAAGATTTTGAAAATTTTTACAAACAAGTTTAATGAAAGTTGCAATCTGAGCAATATTTTTAAGTCTCATACTAAAAGTTAGAATATGAAGAAATATTTTTTTGAACTATTACTATTAATAATAGTTAAAGTATAATATTATTATTTTAGATACTGTTATCATTCTTATATAAATAGGTAAAGTATAAACTAATTATAATATTTAATTAAGAATTTATATAAAAATAATAATAGTAATTGTGTGTACTTGAAAGAGTTGAATACTAAATGATTAAAAGAGAGTATAAAAAAATAGATTCTAATACTTCTATTAGTTAAACAAGTATTTTATAATTTAAAAATGTAAATAATTTATTAAAATACAAAAGATAATTTTTACTAGTTAAGTAAGTTAAGGTTAAATAAATAATAAATCAAAAATAATAATAAGTAAAAAATTATTTAGAAGTATTAGTTAATTTTTATACTTTTATTATTTAATTATTTTAAAAAATTACTTTTAAATTACTTGTAAATTATTTGTTGTTCTATATTAAATTATATTTATTTAAATACATATAAATATAATATAAATCTATATAATAAGTAATATTACTTAAAAATAATTATAAGATTAATTTGAAAGAAGTATAATACCAAGAAATGATAAGTATAATACTAATTTAATCTAAATAATATAATTTAAATTAAAGTAATATTAGTATTATATTAAATGAAATTAATTTAAAATAAAATAAATTTAGATTTAATAATATTATAATAAAATAAATAATATAATTTTAAAAAGAATTAATTGGTATTTTTGATAAATTATATTTAAATTAAATAAATTAAATAATTAAAAATAAAATTATAAATAGAAAAATATAAAAAAAATATAAATAATTATCAAAATTATATCACATAATATTTTTATATATAATTCAAAATATCAAATAGTGACAATATTCAAATAAATAATAATGAGTATATTTACTATACTTATTGAAGTAATTCTATATCTGATAAAAAATATATTGAGTATTCAAAATTTTAAAATTCAAAAAGTATTTATATAGTATAAAACTGCAATAAATTTGAAATAAGATATCTATTATAAAGTTATAGTTCTTAAAAAGAGCTTGAGATAGTTTCATTTTCATTGATTTTATTATATAAATAGATATTTATAGAGCCTAAATATTCATAAAATATCAATATAATTTGTATTTCAAATATTGTAGAAAATATCTGTATCAGTTGAAATTAAAATCAATTTGTAATAAAGATTTGATGTAGACTATATTTTGGTATATTTGTTATTTTTATTTGTAATTTTATCTCATTAAGTTTAATTATTACTTTTCTAGTTCAATACTTTTCTTTTATAATATTTATATTTATATAATTTTAGTTTAAAATAAAGTATTTAGTATATTTAAATATTATTTCAGATAGAATTAATAAAGTCAAGAAGTTTCTAAGTAGTTGTTTTGTTTTCTGGAATAAGTTTCTAATATTTTTCAATAATAAATTTACACTATTTAGAAAGATTATTTAGTATAAGTTATATTTTTTCATATCTAACACAAACTCTTTACCATAATTTTGCTCACTGAATAATCATTTATCTGTAACAATATTATATATAGCTATTCCAAAAATATAAATATCTGCAGCCTTAGTATTTAGTTTTTTATTTAGTATCTTTGAACTTATATAAAGAAAAGCTCTGCAAATTCTTAATTAATTTTATTTAAATTAGCTGACCTAAATTAATAAGTCCAAAATTAGCAATTTGAATAGCTTTAAGCTCTATTATATATATTTAGAGTGAAAGTTAAGAT
>CAJVPL010001081.1:0-16858 GCA_910591945.1 Ambispora gerdemannii | reverse complement strand
TCCTAGCATAGATTCAGACTTTAGGATCTTAAATATCTATATAAATTAGGCTGATTTTTATGAAAATTGGTAAATAATTTTATATAGTAGTACATTTTTAATTAGTGGTTCAAATTTTTGTTAACCCAAACTATTTTAGTAACAATCTAATCTTTTTGTGGTTATACATGTTAAATATCTGAAAAAGTACAAAAAGAAATATATTTTTGTTCTTTAAAGAAGTACATATTTGTTTACTCATTGGATGTGTTTTCTCTGATGACTAATGTAATACAGTAATTATGTAATACGCATACACACCCTACAATATACTATTACCGGGAATTCCAAAAATGAATTTGTCACGTTTGAACCCGATATTTCGACATCCGGTGATCCCGTTCGAACAAAGATATCACCATTAGATTCGTCACGACTATACGAATCTAATGGTTATATCTTTGTTCGAACGGGATCACCGGATGTCGAAATATCAGATTCCAAAGTGACAAATTCATTTTTGGAATTCCCGGTAATATATTGTAGGAGTGTGTACATGTAATTAAAATTTTTATTTTATAGCAATAGTAATATTCATAACGATAACGATAACGATAATAATAAAACTTAATAAATAAAACCTTATCAATAAAGCTGTAGGACCTCTTTTCTAAGAATAGATCATATGAATGTTCGAATCAAGATTTGGCTTGTAGGTAATAAACTTTCTCAAATAAGAAACTTGGTAGTCTGATTAAAAGAACAGTCAATAGCGATAGCGATAGTTGAACAAAGATCAATATCTCCAAGAACCCATATCATGTTATATTATTGAATTGAACTATATCATACTAGACCTGATCGATCGATATAAAAATATAATTACGAGATCGATAAGAAATTAGATGTTCTCATTGCTCAAATTCTGAGCACTCAAATTCCATTCCTGGGTTATTATATTTCAAACTTATTTTTCTATAACTTTTTGTTGTCGAAAGCATATCGATATTTTTTTGAGATTTACATTTCAAATTATTATTATAAATAATGAGAACTTTCCGTCAAAAAATCTGAATCTATATTCAATTTCAATCAAATGGAAAAAAGAATAATTATTCTTATTCCACTTTTCATTGTCATCAGTAATACTATTAAATTCCTTTTCCGTTTCAATTCCGATTCCAATTCCAGATGAGTATATAAAAAATCATTATTTAAAAATAAAATAAAATTTTTAACCAGAATTTCTCTATTTTATAGCCTTTTTGATGACTGTTTTTTCTCTGACTTTGTTCCGTTTCCAAAACCGAACCGCAACCGGAACCGCATTTGAATTCTTGGAGGGCTATGTAAATATCGGGCAACCTAAAGATGCTCTGGAACTCAGCTGATTTCTGTTCATCACCTTATAGTGAATTTTTAATCACGCTGTATAATTATTTGGTAAATTTTTAAATTGTTCTCTTATAATTGAACTAGTACTATATAGTATATCCATAAGTATTTGAAAATTCATCGTTATTATTTAGTAAATAAATCTGCTTAACTGTGTAAAAGTATCAGGAATTTGCCTAGATTTTAAAAAATGTGATTGTGTAGGCAAGAAGATCTGATATAAAATCTCATGGATCCTGTCATTTGTAATTCCAGCGACATTGTTAACAGTACAAATTCATCAAAGTCTGTTGTTATTATTTTTCTCATAATTTGATAAAAAAGCTGTTTAAGTTATAAAACTGATAATTTCACAGCATTTACATTGAATTGTATATATTTAAACAATTGTTATAGATCCAGAACAGATTGAATTGAATTTATGAAATTCATATTACAATCTGATCTTATATACGTAATCACATCAATTGAAACATGAAAAATGACATTCATTAACGTTAATTATACCAATAGTTTGTACATCAAACTACGTACGTATTGAGATTCATTCTATAATTCCTATTAGCATTATTTTTCCATCTTTATTAATTTCGACTTCCCCCTGCTAATTATTAGGTTTCACGTCAGTCTCCATATTCTCGTTATTAGATTCACTTAATTCGCCGCTTTATCAATATTTTCAGTCCTGTTAGAAAGATAATTATAATGTAACCATCAAACTCTATGGGACAGAAATACAGTTTGTATGAATGGAATTTATTTATAGTATTAATTAATATGGCAATTAAATGACGATTGCTAACAAAGTTGATATAAGTATTAAGCAACGTATTGTTCTAAAAACTTCCTGATGCAGCAATAAATTCGAATAAATTCATCTATATTGTATCATTGAGATAAAAAGAATCATTAAAATGTTATGTTTTATAATAGTTCGATTACAACTTTCCAAACCCTTATAAAATGCATAATGCATAATGCATAATGAATAATGAAATTGCTTTTTTATATGTTATCGAAAATTTCCCATGAATTTTGGCATTTAACGATAATTGACATTGATAAATACCGATAGTAATTAGACAGTTGCACTAAAAATCAAGACATTTTTCATTAACATAACAGTAACACAAAAAGTTGCCGTTGACTGTCTTCTTCATAACAACGATTTTACCAGGACGACCCCTAATGTGCTGGTTATGTGATAATTTTTTGATGATGTTGCGATGATGACCAATTAAATTGCAAGCTCTAATGTGTAACACTAAAATTCACAAATCAAGATACATGTATGTATATTTTTGAAATAAAGTTTGTATCTCAAAATCTAGCCTATGAAACTATCCTTTGTGTAACAAAATATTTCCTTGACCCAGATCCAGATCCTAACGTATGATTGTTAACTGGTTCCAAATGATCCAAATATTCTCATGAAAATTATTAGTTTTAGATAATTATTTCTTACAAGTTACTAATTAAACTTGCTTATGGTAATGGTTTAATATAAATTACATATTGAAAATAAGTAATATAACTTCCTGAGAAATCAGAATCTTTTAAAATGTAGAGTTTGGGACCAGCGCAGGACCGAAACAGTCCCAGAAAGATTGCTGATTTTGAAGATAATTTTTATTTCACAAACCATTAATAAAACTTATTTATCACAACATTTTAAAAAGAGTTACTTATTATAGTTAAGCAATTTGACTTTTCTAAAATTGTTGGAACTGATTTAGGACTGATTAATAATCCTACCCTAACCCTTTTTCCATCGTTAACATCATAAACAAATTATTACGTGACCCGCACATTAGGGGAATCGTCCTGGCAGAGTTAATAACAAATACGTATATCGATACTAAATATTTCATGTTTAAAAATCCGAAGTCATGTGTCACTTTAATTATCATTACGCACATTCAACTTCGGATTAATGGGAGTCACTATGTACATAATATGCAAAACAATAACGATAAAGTTTGTAGTATTAGTATTACATTCGATATGTTATACGTATGAAAATTTCCGATTGACAAATTCTCACTATTGCTAGAAAAGGTACAATACGATTCAATTGTAACAAAATTAGAATAATGCATACATGTTGTAGGTTTAGAATTCAAATTCTAAAAATTTACATCAAATTAAGAGGTAAACTTACAAATTAATCAAGTTTTACTTTATACTGTCGCGCGAGTAGATCGTAATTAGGTGTAATTGACTCATACAATGATAATTTGGGAAGTGAATAGATTGATTTATGTTCGTTAGTTTCTAATTCCGGTGCCGATATCTATGGATATCGTTCAATGTAACAGTCGAGTGGGTGCTTCAGAAGAGAATTTGGATGGTTCGGGTTTAGGTAGGGTATAATTAAGGATTGAAATAAAAATAGAAAACAAAAATGAGATAAAATTGGAATTAAATATAGCACCGCATAGAGATTTTGAGCGAATAAAATAGACTAACGGAATCGGGCCAGGCAAGCTTTACCAAAATTGTGAGATAAAAATTATCTCAAACCTGTAAAACGAGCATAATTATAATTTGTGCTCGGTTCTGGATCACATGCACATGAAAAACTACATGTAATAAGGATGCACAAATTTTAGATCAGCCCGGCAAAACAAATCCGACACAAAAAAAATAAAAAATGTGAAAAATACGGGAAACATATGTCTAAATTTAACTTGAAGCTCTAATAAATATGTCGGGGAAGCACAATTTTACATATAATTTTATTCTTCACTCTAACCCTTATCCTAACCCAAATGGAAAAATTGACCTTTAATAGTTGCCAGCACACATATGATTGCGCGCATTCATATTTGTTTGTTATCATGTGATCGCGAACCAAGCACAAATTATACGTAATTATGCCTGTAACGGTAACAGTAACTAATTTTAAAAACAGATTATCATATCGATATTGCGTGTCTTCTTATTTTCAAATACTGTATCTATTTTTTATGAACGAGAAATAGTTAGACATTTAAATCAGAATCTTTCGATTTATTTCTCTTTCTTAAAAATTTAAACAAAATATCACTAGTCTACTTAGAAAATCTTTTTTTAAAAAAAGGATTAAAGGCAGCAAGAAAACAGAATATTTATGCGGGTGTGGTGTGAATAGCATAAATATTTCAATATTTAGAAATTCATCGTCATTCTCATTTATGCATATAATTTTATATCTCCAGCCGTTTTGAATCTATACAAAGTCTGCATTCAATATCACCCAAATTTATATGTCACTGTAGATTATTAATGGATGAATGGAAACGTTTATAAAATGTTAATAATAATGAATTACTTAACGACATTATTTTATAATTAGTATGATGCGCACCATCTAAAGTCATAAAACATTTATATTCTATAAAATATATAAACTTCTCGACTAGGAAGTAAATTTAAATTTTAATTCGTAAATATGGTGGAAAAAGGCTTACTCTACCATATTTACGGATTAAATTTTGAATTTACTTCCTATTTGAGAAGTTTATACATTTTATAGAATATAAATGTTTGATGACTTTAGATGGTGCGCACCATAGTATAATTTCATAATTATTGAAAAGTTGATCAGTAATGAGGGTGTCATAATAATGGGGGTCGACTATATTAGACTTTTTTATTGTTCTTCTCGTCTGTTTCTTGTGGTAATTTTCATTGGCATTCTTCAGCTTATTTTATTATCGTTATAAATGCAAACTATTAAAATATTAACGTCATAATGGAAATCATATATAGGACTGTTCACATAACGACAAGCGCAGAGCGACCTGATTTAGAATTACGTTAGCAATGCCCTCGAACGAGATACATTCGAATAAGAATGCATTGGATCTTTATCATACGATGCATTGATATCAATCGCGAAAAGATTACCTGATATATATTATTATTGAACATAGGTAATATCAGACAAGCCAGTGAGGCACAAGGGTGATGAAGAAAAATGGATGATGGTTCGTGAGGGATAATGCACATGAGAAGAATAGAAATAAGATTAGTTACTCGAGACAATTATAAAATTGATTCATCTGTCCAAAAATTAGTTAGTTTTAGCTAGTTTTAAGAATGCTTAGATGGCTCTTATTATTCTCAAATCAATCGTTTTAAACGCTTAAATAAAACCGGAGTTATAGTGATTAATTAGTTGAATGATCCAAGAAGAGATCACAAAAGTATACACAAGAGTAAGACTGTTAAAAGTCTGGTTCGGTTCGATCGGCTCCAGAAGCAGAGGTTCGTTCTAAAAGACAGACTCGAGCACAGTCACTTACATCTATTAGACTTTGTATTGATGCACCGTGTCTCAAACAAACATACATAACGATGACGATAATAATAATGAGATAAAAGGTAATGAAAAATAAGATTTTCTTTTTTTTAATAATTAAATCATTAAATGTGACTGCTATTATCACTTCCTACCAACGAGGAAAATAATTTAAACAAGAAATTTATGATTTATTAAGAAAAATAGGGATAATGGGTCACCGTATACCGTGAGTATATTTCACAAGTATTGTCGAGTTATTATGTATCGGAATTATGCTGCCACTAGATGTAAAATCGGAACTCAACATGACCATATATAAACATTCATTCTCCATTTTCGAAAAGCTATTGTGTATTACATAACGCTGATGCTTTACGCCAGGGCCTGTGATGAATAAGATACATGAATAAATAATACAAATCAAAATGAATTAATGTCAATTCAGATTCGGTGCAACTCTTGAGTTTGCAAAATAGAAGAGGCAGTTGCGTGAGGCAACCTATGATGAGAAATCATCATCATAATCGTCAACAACAATAACAGCAGCGATTACAGTAATAGTAACAATAATTAGAATAATCCTAGAGCGCGTGGCAGTTCAAAATGAACTAGACAGTCAATTGACTTTAAATCAAAAGATTATCTATAAAAATACAGGAAGAAAAAAGCTTGATGCTTGAAATTTGAATTAACCTAACTTTTAGCAATCTTATCCAATCAAGGTCGAAGAAATCGAACAAAAGTTTGACATTGAATGATAAACGGGATCACGAAGGAAACAGATTTAAACGACGTAAAGAACACAAAGTTGCATTAAAAAGCGTTATGTTGTTCAAAGCAATCACAATAAAGTTTAAAAACGAGGTAAATATGAACAATTTCAAAAGTACAGTATAAGCAAGATCCTTTTTGTGTCCTAATACAAACAAGTTTTTTCAAAAATAGATTCTAACTGTTCTAAAGTGCAGTTGGGGTACTTATTTTGGAATAACTAAAAATCCAGCTACGTACAAATGAATACTCAATAGCGATAGTAATGGATTATATTAATTCCAACTATGAAAAATTGAATTGGGAACAAAAATTAAGTTATTTAAATGACATTATCAATGGGTTAATATCAATTCATACTAAGGAATTTGTGCATCATGACTTTCATCCTGGAAATATACTAATGCATGGTACTGCGAGAATTGCTGATTTTGGACTTACCAGCCCAGCAGATATAAAAAAGTCTAATGACAAAATTTATGAGTTCTTCCTTATATTAGTCCAGAGGTCCTAAATGGAAAGCCATACACTAAAGCTACAGATATTTATAGTTACTGGATGATTGTATACGAGGTTGTCACAGGTAAACGACAATTTGGTGTGCGAAGTCATGATATAGATCTCGTATTAGACATCTACAAAGGGGTATGACCTAAGATACCAAATAATGTTCCGTGATGGTGCAAATTTATTCTTGAAAAATTGTTGGAAACATATTTCAGAAAACAGACCAGCTGCTGAGGAACTTGAAAATTTTATCAGCTCTATCTTCTATATCGGTGATCTAGATGAGAAGTGAAAACTAAATACATGTATTTGCATTTTCAGTACTACAGTTCTTTATAATATCCTAAAACATATGAAGAAATTAAGGAGTGTCTTAAACTAGAAAGTCGGAACTTAAACGAGCTTGACGCGATGAAATTGCAAAAAAGTATTCTTACAAATACAAGCAAAAAACAAAAAATCCACCCAAATGCAGTTTATACCAGTCGAATCTTTACTTCAAAACTAATTTCAATTACAACTGACACAGGTACTTTCTATTCTAAATCTAAATCATATAACATTTCACGTTAATTAAAATTTATATCGAATGCTTAGGCTATACAAGTGTCAGTTTGTATGTTCCAAACGAATCCGATTTTAATATACCACACGAAATCAAAGGGAATGAACATATATCGAGAGTTTTACAAGAAAAATTACTAGTTCATGATGAAATATAAAAAAAAATAAAGAATGATGCTGCTTCTTGTTAAAACTACTTTACTATCAAAATTTTTATTAGCAGTCTAAAATCATTAGAAATTCTGACGGTAATTGGTATTGATACTTCGAGTTAAAGCACAACGACGACAAAAACCAGTTTTCTATTACTATTGTTATTGTTTTTCAACTTCTTTGTTACATTTATTCTATTTAATTACATATGTTCGTTTATTAACATTAATAGCAACAACACATTAGAGATTTTGATGAAAAGAATCATCACTGTTCATTTGTTTTCTTAATAAAACCATAAATTTATTTATACAAACTCTCACAATTGTGTATTTCTGATTTCATCGTAATTATAAATTCAATCTACGTACTGTGATTTCGTTCGTCTCGATATTCATTAACGTTAAAAAATTAGTAACAGGAAAATTTCCAAATGAATAAATACGTGAAATATATAATCTGCTTAACGTTAAGCTTGACAAAATGAATGAAATACATGCTTAGCAGATTCTTCACTTTCCTTGCTGAGGCTCTTTCGAAGTCGGATATTAATGTTTCATAAAATATTCACTAGCAATCATCAAATATCTTGTATTCTAAGTATTTTTTCGTTATTAATTGTCCTAAAATAAATTTGCAAATAGACTGAGCGGGATTCATAACGATAACTGTCAAATTATCCATAACGATGATGATGCCTTAAAAAACGACACTCTCTATTCCACGTCCCGGACTCTACACACGAAAAATAGTGTTAACCGACAGTGTCACATACAAAATTCTTCAAAACCGCCGGTGTGACATCTGTATGAATCCGGTACTAAAACACGAATGCAGGATCAGCTGTCAATAGTTTGGCAAGAATGCACAGTACGTATAAGTAATTACTGTTTTACACGTGAGGATTTTGAATGCGTGCATTATTTTCATGATTTCTAGTACGTAGTTAGTATGATAATAACATGTTACGTAAATAGTAGATAATACATCAATAATCTACATGTATTAAATTCTACTTGTGTAACACGTTATGATCACACCACGATCATGTCGTGATCATACTGCGATCGTGTCGTGATCATACTGTGATCGTATCATGATCATAATAATAATATTTGACTCATAAAAGTCTGACACACATTGCAAATTTTTGTTATTGACAAAAACCAAGAGTAAGTGTTCAGGGAATTTCTTATCTATTTCTTTTTATAGACAAAAGACTTGAACTCTTAAAAATAATAACGATAATTACGATCACACAAAAACGGTTTTTCATTAACAATGCGATTCTACATAAAAAATGCCTTTTCTGGTATAAAGGAGCTAACCGACAATCGATATAACGATTAAAGTGGGGGAAATGGGGGGAGAGTTTTACAAGTGATAATTTAGGGGGAGAATAATTGTACGCAATAATTCAAGTTTAATTTCGCTTGGAGAACAATTGTACGCAATGTGAATTCTCTTTTTACAAGTAGCTTATTTGGGGAGTAATTGTTCGCAATATGAATTCTGTTTTTTATTAGTAGCCCATGGGCCATTCTTTTATACATTTTTTGTGTGTTATTATTTTTGTACTATCAAAGAAAAGAAAGCATAACGTTTTACTAAAATAAAATAACGGACGCTCTATCATCTATAGAAGAAACTGTTACAAAATCGAAAACTAATGGAACCGTGCCGAAGATTGATAAAGAGATGCTGAAAACTGATGCAGAAACGCTGAATGATGAGGAAATGCTGAAAAACAATGAGGAAATGCTGAAAAATAATGAGGAGATGCTGAAAAATAATGAGGAGACGTTGAAAAAAGAACGCGGGGAGTGGCATAATTCCGTGTCGCATATTAAAAGGGGAGCTTGTTGTTTTTACTAGCATGTCGTCATGCTGAAAAATCTACAAGCTGCATTTGTTGACATTCGGGACGAAATTTGCTGCTGTTTTGCTGAATAATCTACAGCAGCAGCATTGTTGATAATTGTGGTGGGAAGCAGCTACTGAAAAGTCTACCGGATTAGGTATTGTTGAAGATCGTGATGGATTAATCTGACGTTATTGACATCCGCGACTCGTTTTTCTGTCGAATATCCGAAGAACCGTAGTCGAGGAAGTTTGTCCGCCGGCGGTAACAGTAGAAAGTGCTGGCAAAAAATTTCCAGTTCCCGATGATTCTCTTAAAATTATAATATATAATATTAAATAGAATTTCGGTTAGGGTTAGGTTTAGAGTTAAGGTTATCGTATAGTAAATGAGAATGTAAATATAGTAAAATTTTGCAAGGAACATTTTTTATTAAAGCATAATAAATAATTTCATAGGCAAAGTTTTGAATTTTTGCGTTGTATATACATTGATCTTGCGATTTGATTGGTGCATAATTTTAAGGGGATATGAAGTAGTGATTCGGACTAAACCGAAATATTTACCTAAAGCCCAAATCAAAATGGTCCTAAATAAATTTAGCCCAAACATAGCAAAACCGTAATTCCGAAAGTCTGAATATAATCCGAAATATCTGATATTATCTGATATTATCCAAAATGTCCGATATTATTCGATATTATCCGAAATGTCCAATATTATCTGATATTATCCGAAATGTCTGATATTATCTGATATTATTTGATATGATCTGAAATATAGAAATTTGGGCTAAATTATTTAGTAAATTATTATTTATAAACTAATTTTTTTTTTACAAATTCTAAAGTTCTAAATTATTTTAATTTATCTAATATTTTGTCCAAGATCTAGATATTTTGCCAGGTATAAATATTTAATTTAGTCTTTTGTGTCCTAAAGTTCTATGATGCAAAAAAATCTAAAGTCATCAAACGTTTGTATTTTATAAAATGTATAAACTTCTTTACTAAGAAGTAAATACAAAATTTAATCCGTGAATATGATAGAATAGGCCTTATCTGAGCATATTCACGGATTAAATTTTGTATGTACTTCTTAGTAAAGAAGTTTATACATTTTATAAAATACAAACGTTTGATGACTTTAGATTTTATGCACCATACCATAAAAATATCTGTGCAGAAACTCTTAAATCGACAATATGTTTCATGTTAAAAATTCTATCAACTTCTTAACCAAGAAGCAAATCCAAAATTCGACCGGTAATATTATCAAGGAAGTCCTTTTCTTTAATATTACCGGTTAAATTTTGTATTTATTTCTTAGTTAAGAAGTTGATAGAATTTTAGAATGAAACAAGAGTTCTTGCACATGTAACTAATATCGGACAATATTGGACAGTTTTGGATATCGGTTTAGTTTCGGAATTTAGGAATTAGGTTTCGGCATATGAATAAAATCCGAAATGGTTCGGATTTAGCATTAGAATTTAGCCTCAGAATTTAGCCTCAAAATTCTGTATTGATCGTCGTAAATACATATACATATACATATACATATACATATACATATACATATATACATATACATGAACGTCGCAATACGTACGTATTTTATTATCGTTATCGTTTTAAATAAAACACTGCCATAACGATAATAATAATTTATTTTCATATTACATGTATTACTAACAAAATTACGTATACAATAATTTCCTAAAACAAAAAATCCAAATGTCGAACACAATCGAAAAAATAAACCCAAATCTTCCGATCTATATCGAAAGATGTCAGAAACCGGATAATGAACACCCAATTAATGTGGTGATAATGTTCGGATGGACGAATAGTAATCTTGGAAATGTTTCAAAAATCGCGTCTTACTGGCGAAAGAAAGGAAACGCTCATATTTTATATTGGATTGCTCCGTATTTTCCTTACATTTGGTTCACTAACAAGGCTACGCAAGCTTGTGCTGCATTTATTCCGTATCTTCAAGAATTTGGTGTTTTGCCGACTACAAGTGAAAACGATGACTCGATCCATAGTCCGACAAAACCAAAATTGATTGCGCATGCATTCTCAAATGGCGGAACATTAGGCCTCGCTGGTCTTGCCGAAGCATGCAAATTACAAAACCTTCCATTACATTATTCTGCTTTAATCATCGATTCCGCTCCCGGGTATGCAAGCATTTTCACTGTTTATAGAGTATTTACAGTCGCACAAAAAAATCCCATCAAAAAAGCTTTTCTAGCAATTGCTATTGAATTTCTCTTTTTATTCTTTGGACTTCCATCATTGTTGCTTTATTCTCGCTTTACGGGTCGAAAGAACATTATAGAATTCTTTACAAATGTTTTGTTTGAGCATAATGCCGCAAAATATTCGCCTAGGTTATTTATTTATTCGAAAACTGACAAGTTGATTCCTTCATCATCGGTAGAAGAGGTACTAGCGAAAAGTGTAAGATTGTGTGGTGATAAAACGAGAAAATTGTGTCTTGAGGAAAGTGATCATGTGATGCATTGGGCTAAGCATACAGATATTTATGAGAATGCAGTAGATAGTTTTATAGATGAATTTAATGTACAGTCAGATCTCCCTATAATCACACCACATGAACAATCGAAATTGTAATATGGAGGTCTGACTGTACTTTGATTATGTATTAGAAAATACCTTATATCAATATCGATCTTTTATATTCCCATAAATCAAAATCTGTAATTTTATTCAATATATATATATATATATATTAAGCAAGAAGATTTTAATTTATTTTAATTTTACCTTTTATTTTACCTTTTATCTTTTATTTTATCTTTATTTTACTTTTTACTTTTTACCTTTTATCTTATCTTTTATTTTACTTTTATATAAACACAAAATATCAAACTAAAAATAATGTACTCAGAGAATTTCAGTCGCACAATCCATACATAGGCACCACTTCTCAACGTGCTTTATACGTATCGGTATGTATTTCTTTTTAACAGCTATTTTGGGATATTTCTTGTTGGGAAGATGGCATGGCATTAATTAAGGGGTCGATGAGTACATAACAGTCACAAGACATGTCCATATACAGGGGTTTGAAATGTGGTTCATATGGTGCATAACATCTAAAGTCATCAAACGTTTGTATTTTACAAAATGTATAAACTTTTTTACAAATAAGTAAATACAAAATTTAATCCGTAAATATGATAGAATGCCCTTTCTGAGCATATTCACGGATTAAATTTTGTATTTACTTCTTAGTAAAGATGTTTATACATTTTATAAAATACAAACGTTAGATGAATTTAGATTTTATGCACCATATAACGATAATTACTATTCTTATCGCTATAACCTTCAATTTATATTAATGTGACTTATCTCATCATTAATATATGAACATGTACATGTACATGTATTCCTGTATCATTTTTCATGCATAAATCGATACAAACAAGTGAACAACGATTTTCAAATACATGTATAAATAAATTTTTTAAATAAAACAACATAATCATAATAAATTCAAAGATGACATCTAAAACTTCGGAATGCTGGCGTTGTCAGTATATACGTGCTCAGTTCACAATCTTCATGATTGAATTGAATGTACCAATTGTCAAAAAAGGAATCGCTGTCATTAATGTAGTCTATATCACAAAACGAATTTATGTTGGATGGTCTTGCGGAAATAAAGATATCGACAGTCTAATAAATGAATGTGACAGAATTGCTGGTGAAAATAGTAGATATCATTCTTACGAATGGATCCCTTTTGAAAGATTTACCAGTGCTGAATATCGATATCTTGCAAAGGAGGTTTGGATCAATTTATAAAGCATCATTGTGCTATTACAAGTGGGATCATGAAGAAAGTAAATTTAAACGAAAGGGAAAAACCGACGTTGAGTTTATAGATGAAGTAAAATGAACACCTTTAAGTGTAAAAAATATTGCTTTTTTTTGTTTTCAAATTTAGATTCTGAATGCTCTAAAGTGCAGTTTTTACAATGTAATAAATTATTATGGAATAACTAAAACCCAGTTACGAATGATGACTTATGCAAAAAGATCTACCGCTACGCAAATACGTATATGAATTCCAAATACAATACATGTACTGTTGCGTTCCTTCTAATATTTACCGAAAGGGCTTATTCTGCGATGGTTGGGGAGCACCAGATTATTGCAGTTATCGCAATAACCAATCAATTAAAGGAACTTCTGCAACGGGATGGGAGTTAAACTGAATTATTTACGGTTGGAGGGTCTCTCCGGTTGTTCTAGAGGTTTCCCGTGGCGATTTGTTCACAAATCGGCCTTTTCAAAATGACGAGGGGGTGTTTGAAGAATAGATAGAATAGAATTACTCTTGTAATAAGAGTCGATTTATTATAATAAAATCTTTATCCAACAATAATCGGTGTATCCGCAAACGTGATAGGACTTATTGACACGGCCTATTCAAGGGAATCAAAATTAATTTGACAGGACTTATTGATAAGGAAACAAAATCAACTTAACAGGACTTATTGGTACGGCCTGTTCAAGAAAAATAAAATCAAAATAACAATTTAAAAGAATTCAACAGATTATTTAGAGTGGAGGAGCATCCACTACTTGCAATTACTCATAAGGTTTGAAGTTTGCTCACGAAACGAAAGAAAATAATAGTGTATTCAAAATAATATTGTTATTACGAGTAAGAACTTTGTTATTTTATTCGGTTTTAAAGCACGATCAAAGCATGTCCTCAGCGACTTGAAGACGCTTCTATATACAATTTCGAATTACTACGCTAATCCTATGCTAATTCTAAGGTTAGTGATTTACATTTATGGTTTCTTTTAACACGACTAAACACTAATTGTTCGATTGTCTTTCGATTGTCCAGACGATTGTTATCCCTTTTTTATAGTTACTATCGTTACGTACATTTCGTCGATGCTCTTCAATTGTCCAGATTATTGTCGGGATTATCCTCTCGATAATCGTTACCGTTACGTGTATTAACTATCGTTCGACGCTCCCGATTGTTCAAATAATTATTGTGATTGTTACCCTCTCGATGATCGTCGTATATGTTATATTAAAAGAACGATGGAATGTTCGTAATTCGATATAAATAAATAAAAAAAGGTACTAGAACATGTAATATCTATTCCTAACGCTAACGAAATACGTACTTCTAAATTTGGTTTACAATAGAACTTACACAAGAAACTAATTTTGGAGGGATTTTCATGTAGGTCATTATGGAAAGATGTTCATGCGAAAATTAGGGATCAAAATTACGGAATTAGAGGATCTAATGGCGTTTCGGTAACAATAATTTGAACATTCAGAATGTCAGAGTTAACCTCTTTGAATTTGGTGCGGGCGGCAAGCTAAATGCAACTCCCCAGTTTATTGAATGTCCTATTCCAATGAAAATACAGTATCTCACTTAATGCAATTCACACGACTTATGGCAGAGTGATCATTGTGATTTAACAATGAGATAATTAATGTGGACTTTCTTATACACATACACCTAGTCAGAACCAATTGGCAACAGAAACCAGAGATGTTAAAGTCTGATCTGGTCTAGTTTCAATCTAGAGCTTAAAAGTTCAGTGGTTGAACTTGTTTAGCTCGAGTTCACAAACATCACAAACAGATTAAAGACCGAGTTTGAACCAACTGGTCCTATTTAATATATCTAATGCACATATTATTAATATCGATATCATATACTTATCTACAATTAAAAGTCTTAACATGAACCAGCTCTGAATGAACCGGGGTTTCATTAATTTTAATGGTAAAAAAACGTGATGGAACTGCATAGTTTGTTTCTGGACGAATAATAAAAAGGTTGTTCGGACAAGTTCATATGAACTACTTAACATTTCTAATAGAAACACGTAAATTTTATTCAATTTTTCGCAATTTTTGAAACAAAACAAACGTGATGAACTCTTAAATTCTTTTTTTATTTTCTTCATTATCTCACTTGTATGAAGTGTTTAAAATTCATCTGCGCTCCCGCATACTTGTAAACAATCCATCTGCGCAAAATTTTCTGTCAATACTTCACATTATTGAAATTAATAATTTTGAATATCAAAGTATGAATTTTTTTTATCTGCGCTACCAGTCTCCAATCTGCGGTACGCAGATTGCGCAGGTCAATTTTCAGCACTGCTTGTATGCATATACATATGATACCATAAGTTACAAATAACTAACAATCAAAATAAATTCAATTATTGGTGTCCTGGCGGAAATAATGGCGGAATAATTTTTACCATATATAGTTAGTCTCTTTTTAAAGACCGGCTAAACAAATTATAATATTTATATGATTCTCTCCCAAAATGCATTTGAGAACTACGGAATGCATATCCCTGATCTGGGCAGAATTTTGACAGTCAATTGTAACACAAAGTTAATCGACTCGTGCTTACAATTAACAAGTCCTCATTAAGAAATTGTATTAATAATATAAATTATCTAGCAGATTACCAGACATAGCAATTATAATACTCTTAGCATGCCAAATCGCGTTGACATGGAAGAAGAATATATTATGTATTGATTGTTTAAGAGCATAATATCCTACTTAGAAGCATTTCAAACATACAATTTTTTGAGTGGTTATTTTTAAAAATTCGGACTTTTTTAACCGCCATTGCTTTCCGCCAAAACTGTATGGATGTTAAACGTTCGGTCCGATCTCAGGACTGCGATTTTTGGATTTGACCCAGTCCTGAAATCGGTCTTTTAGCATATTAGCGGCCCTGTTAAAAATCTATACACGCAATAAAAATTCCGAGTCATAAGAAAAATTTATGGGTAATTATTCGCTAACAATAATTATTTCACTATAATTTGCTATATAATAACCATTCCTATTACCAAAAAAAGAGAAATAGCTAGCTGTTTCTGTTTAGGATGAGCTTGTGGTCTATATTATTTCTTATAAACAAATTATTTCACCATTTTCCCACAAATTTATCAAACACAAGGAAGTGCGAGCTGTCTATTCAAAGATATAGTTATGCAAGAGACTAATTGTATTCATTGCAATTGAAAAAACATGCTCACTATACAAGTAGAAAAGGATTAGTACACTGATGGAGTGGTTTTTGTGAGTCTCTAGAGAAATTACAGATTTATAGCTATTAATTAATCATTGATCTTTCAATCCATTCTGGAACTGATTCTCACGAATTATTGTATTAAATTCGTGCAACTTTTCTGTACTATATATGAAAATTAATTTTATATAAAATTAGAAAAGCTTTATCAAATTAAATCTAAAAATTTATGTTAAAATATGTAATATTATCT
>CAJVPL010001080.1:0-16862 GCA_910591945.1 Ambispora gerdemannii | reverse complement strand
TTTTTTAAATTCATATAACTTCTTAAATATTCATCCTAAATATTAACTATCTTATATCAATTTGTAACTCATGTTACGATCTACAACTTTACTTAGAACATTTACTTGAACTCAAACTGAACTTTTGGTCAGATTTGAGTCTGGTTCAAAATTTAAACTGAACTCGAACCAGACTTTTAATAAGGTTCAAATTTTTGAACCAGACTTTTCATCAGATTTGAGTCTGGTTCAAGCTCGAACCGAAAAAGACTCGAACTGAACCAGACTTTTTTTCGGAACCCTACTTTTAATCTTGTTTTCAAATTTCAAAAAATAATAATACCAATTTAAAATTTATTTCTGATCTGATTTAATTGCTTTATCAAATAAGTCTGATAAATTTTGCACAGAACCTGAAGCCATATCCTCATCATTATTTGAATATAAAGAATTAATTTTGGAAGAAACAATATTTTCTCTTGATCATAAATTATCTCTTATATTAAATCTTCTACAATTTGATTGTCTGATTCAAGTATTTTGGAGGTAGTATTAGAATTGTTAAGATCATAATATTTTGTCACAGTTTTTGCATTACATAATGATAAGAATGTTATTGTTTTTTCAGATCCTGTTGAAGTATTTTGATTAGCTAAAGATAGGTCTTGATCCTGAGAAGTGGAAGCTTCATTACTATATAATAGCTTTTTTTCCATATTCCTCTACCTTATTTCAGTACTAATCCTTTTCTTATTTTCTGAATCTAAAAAGATATCAATTTCTTTATCTTCTAATGATTTAGATTTTCTGGAGCAAGTTTCATTAAGGTTAGATGTATTGGAAATTGTGTTAACTACCTGTTCTGAAGTTACTGAGTCAGTGCTAGTTATGGATTGATCCACTTCGTGGTGAGTTGAAGAATCTTTAATCTGCGCATTTTCACCATTTGAGCAACTCTTGTTAGGTAATGGAGTGGAATATTCCGAAGATTTTAAATCATTAGTAACTGGTCGATTTTGCTTTTCAATATTCTTAACAGCTCGTTTTAATTTTCAATTTCATTCTTGAGATCGGTATTTTCTGTTTGACTTAACTTTGTAGTCCGTTCTAATTCCACAACTCTAACCTCAAGCTCATCTTTTTCTTTCGCAATCTGTTCCAATTCATTGATTCTAGCCATAAGTCTGGCGTTTTCCTGTTTCAATAAATCAATTTCGGATTGCATGTTTAACGATAACTTTTATACAAATGTGAATTATTCAAATATTATTTATTATCATAGATAAAACCAATGACATTTTGTCATCGGAATTATACTTCTTATTGTCTTATTGCGAATCACTTATCTAGAATACGCGAAATGCAATAATACTTAGCATACTTAGCAAAAATTGTATTGTGATTGTGGATTATAACAAATTTCGTGATGTCTCAATTAATATTCTGAAAATGAAATTAAAACTTTAAGCAATTACATTAATTGCATTTTATTACAATAATTGCATGACGTTTTACTAAACAGTTACAGTTGGTATGTAGTTTGCATTGCCCCAATTATCTATTTTAACTTCAAGAATTTTCACATTTTTCACATTTACCTTTCTTTATCGGACTTGATGAAGGTGTACCGAACAATCCGGATTGCTCGCTGTAAACTGGAATTTTTCTTTTGCGTTCTCTATGTAAACGCGAGTCAGAAAGTGAGACATTATTTGTGTGATCACAAATTATTTTCAACGTAGACTGAAATAATATGAATATAATAGTGAGATCTTGTATGAACCAAACTGCAACGATAGTAAGCATATATTACCTTGATGTCTGACATAGTAGCATAAAAGTCTATGAAGCTCATTTCCAGATGCATTTTGATTTGTTTTAAAAAAATTATACAGAACATCGCGCATTGCTACGGAAAGATCCACTCTAACCTCGTGAATTTTTTGCGATGTGCAACAGGGAGACCACCACTTCTAAGGCCAATAATGGCTTCAAGGTTATTAATGCTGTTTTTCAAAGTACCCCGAAAATCGCACTTTTGGCCTATGCGTGCTCGGAGGACTATTGAGCGTCCCTCGTTTCTTCGACGGGCAGAAGCCCAACAAGCAATTTCCCCGCTATAGAATTGTAAAAAACAAATAATTACTACTTAAAGATTTAGCCATTGTATTCTTATTTATACTTACACGTCCATTTTGAGATCACGTTTGTTTAAAAATCTTTTTGTTAACATATTTGGAAATGAATTGTCAAAGTCGGATTCTGATATGGGAACTTCAAGATCCTTCAAATTTTCGGGCACTGTGATAAAAGATTGGAAAATTTAGATAAAAATTATGTGATGTGCTGTAATCTATCAAATGCTAATAAAAGAAAATAATTATTATATTTAACTCACTAGGTAATAACGGCACGTCTTAATCCATTATATCCTCATCACTGAATTTGACTTTTCTATTTTTTTCTATCATCTCTGGAGTCAAATCATCAATCGCATTGATAATATATTCATCATTTTTTTTGGATACCTAAAAATATAGTGTTAGTGCCATTTTAAAAAAATGCCATAACAAGATAGATCTTTCATCAACCTTTTCCACTTCATCGAAAAAATATTCAACAACATCTGGTATGTCCGATTCAACTAATTTTACTTCTTTTTTAAAGCTTTCATTTATTTCTTCCCAGTCATCCGTTGAAAAAAAGGTTTTATTTGGGTGTCTTGTGTTAAATCGAGAATGTTCCAGTACGCGAGGCTATAAAGAATTCTAAGATTAAATATAATCATCACTAACTTTTATGACCTCCGCCAATTCAAAAAACTTGCTTCAAACATTTATGAGCCTCAGGAATTGTCTTAACATATTTTGCTAATTCGTCTTCAACGTTGATATCACTTTTGAGAACCCACGATCGACGAGTAGTTAGTTGATTTTCTTCACATACTATGAAGTTATTATCACTGTCGCCATCGTCGATACCATCTTTATAAACCTCGTCGTCATTACCCTTGCTTATAAAAAATTCTTCGGTTTCGTTTATATCTTCTTCCTGTTCTTCTTGATCTTCTTCACTTATACCTAAGTTGGTATTTTTTGCCAATGATTCGTCCTGTAATAAAAATTTTCATAATCGTTAAATATTTATGGCAAGCCCTTTAGTTATTTCTGAATAGTAATAACCTTACCTTGTTTAATGACAACGTGTTTATCTCTTTGTGAAGATTAAGATTGGTACTACGTACATTACGACGAACAAGAATCTATGTAATGCAGAATTTTATCAATATTAAGTTAAACTATCTAAAGAGTCAGCAAACGGACATACCGCTGTTTTTTCTTGCATCCATGATTCCCAACCACGCAGAATCTTTTCATCCTATCAAAAAAAGAAATCAGATTTAGAAGTATTTTATAATATGACAAAAACTTTTAATTACATACATCCGCCGTTTCTTTCATTATTTTGAGCTTATCTTTTATTTCCTGATTGTTAGCCGTATTCAAAGCCAGATCAAGTGTTTTCCGATAATTATCAGGCGCTTTAGCTTTATGTGCTGGAAATGTATATCGAAAAAATGCGATCGGGGTTGGATCAGGACAAGCTAGCATCCAATTAATATTGCATTCTATCCGAGTTAACTTGCACGATGATGATTTCATTCTTGAGTACAAAAAAATAGAAAGTTGAGTATCTTATCAAACAAAATATATGAAAAATTCAATAAATTAGGCGTTCTTCACATAGGGCCGGCCATCGCTGGATGATGACTCGCAATTGCTTGCTTCCGACAGTTTCTCTCTGTCGCAGGCGCCCTTTTGTGTCAAACAAGCCCTTATAAAATCTGCGCAATGAAGTCAGCCGGCCATCGCTGGTTGATGACTCGCCATTGCTGGCTTCCGACAGTTTCTCTCTGTCGCAGGCGCTTCCTTCTTGCTTAACAGAAGCTATGCTCTCTACCACAGGCACTAAATAAGAGAAAACCGAGCCCACCTGATTGATATGTTGTTCGAAAGGCGGTGGTAAAAAATTTTTTACAGAGACGAGAGTAAATATTTTTTGGTAGGTGGTTCACAAATATTTTGCTTATCGAGGAAACTAAGACTATCTATATGAAATTTTTCCTCAAACGGAGGGTTTTTTGGTGGATGGTTCACAGATCTTTCTGAACATTATTATCGAGGAAACTAGGATTATCCAAACAGTTTCAGTGAGTGATTCACGTAAGACCTTCATCAAACGGGGGTTTTTAGTCAGCGGTTACAAAAATCTTCCTTAATCTTTTAAAAAATGTTGAGAAAGATGCTTGTGAACCACTCACTAAACCCTCCGTTTGAATGATTCGATTAAGCATGTGCACAAAATGAAAATGCCCTCACTTTTAGTTTCATTAATTGTTTGAAGACACCAACCATTCAAATTCAAATCACGGCAAACCTCGAAATTTATAATTTTTTGACTCGCCATTTTTCTTTATGCGTCCTCAACATACTTTCGACCCCTTATTTACCGCTTAAGATCCCAAGCCTTAAACTAACAATAAGGAATTTGTCTTCCTTTTGAAAGAGTGGCGCCTCATCGTATAACGTTTTCCCACTACTAGTTCGAGCATTGATTGTCAATTGGAATATATATACGCGACGCGATGACAGTTTTAAGTCTCGAATTAAATAGTATACACAGCGGAGAAAGGTCGCCGAATAGATTTATTATGACTTGACGGTTGGTGATTGCTTCCATGTTTTTTGTAATTAAATGGTTTTTTGTGTTAAGAGAAAATGGTTACTTTGATTGTGTTAAGAGAAAATGGTTACTTTGATTGTGTTAAGAAAAAATGGTTACTTTGATTGTGTTAAGAGAAAATTTTTGGGAGTATTGTTAGTTTTAATTGTTTTGTTAAGAGAGTTAAATTTTTGGTATATCGTTATTTTTGAATTATCCTATCACAGATAAGGAAATTGATAAACTAAGTTACACTCATTTTTTCCCAGCTGACGCCGCTGCGGCTACTGAAAGACTTACAAGACGAAAAATTTTAAAGTCCGCACCATTAACATAGTAATAATCATTTGCTTATATGACTTTCTAACCATTATCACAGAGATTATAAGCATAATATTTATTTTGCTTAAAGAACATTTTGATTATTTGTTTTATTACAAAGAGGATACTAGAACGTCATTTTTAGTTTATTGAATAGGTTAACGACTATGTGAGTTTTTTGCTACAACTTTTACTTTTACGCCTCATTAAAAATAAATGGGGTGGCGTTCCTTGGAAATCATGTGTCACTAACAGTAATGATTTACATCACGATAATAACACGTAAAAAAAATACGTATGGTGTTACATCACGATAATCATCACTATTACATATAAATTACAGAAAGTTTAATCATCTACTTTTTTTCAATGTTTATATCAAACCATGTACATGTATATAGGGTTTGTCCGAACATGTTGTTTTCAAACAAAATACCTATTGATATGGACGTTCATATACATTCATATACATTCGGTAACTTGTTCGACATGTCCAGTGACAACAATTATAGGTCATATCTTTATATTATAACTTTTATCATTGAAAACGTCCCAAAAAAATTTACTCTAATCGATGATCTAATTATAATTCACTCCAATGTTACATTAAAATAATTTATACACACGTTCAAACTAAAGTGACCGCTATAACGATAAGAATAAGTGATATGTCTAATATGACTTCGTAGTAACCAGCTGATAATTAACAAATATGCATTTTCCCCTCTCAACACACTCACTCTCACATAAGAGAAAATTTCTCTCTCAAAATCTGATCAATACGTACTTTGCATAGAGACGCTCTCAAGATTTGTTATCATACATGGCTTTAATTATCTAATATATAATTATACAGTATTCTAACATATAATAAGTAAATAATCATTTGTTTTTGTCGATTGTCTAACGATCTACTTTACGTGGTTTTGTTCCTTACTATTCTTTAACATTCTATCTGAACATCTGTGAGTGATAATTACGTTATTGCATAAAAAGACGATACGAAATAATATTATTAATACAAGATACTGGTTTAGAATACAATTATTTATATAAACTGTTTAGTCAAAAACAATATAAAAGAAACTCACATACCCGCAAAAAACGCATAAATTTCTTTTCAATTATCTTACTAAAAATACAAATGGATAAGTCATTCCTTTTACAAACGCAATAATTCTCATATCCTATATTCTATCCATTCCTTTCATTGACTTCGCCGTATACATTCATATGAACCAAACTACATACTATTTCATTAAAACATAAGGGACTCGACTCTTTAATGGTTTGGTTGAGACTGCTTGCTGCGATGTATATACAAAAGTTCTTCAGTTTGACAATACCCTTTAACATCGTATTTCCCTTAACTCACTAATTTCGTCACAAACATAACATCGCATCGTATCATTAGTTTCGCTGTAAAAATCGTATATCTCCTTAAATCATTAATTTCGTTGCAAAAGTTTAAAATATTTGAAAGTTTTTTTTTTCAAACGTTTAACATCACTACGGCATTAACATCATTACGACCTCACATAGCATTTACAACATTAACATCGACATTAACATAATGACTTCACGAATATATGTAAATATACATGGACTTTCATAGGTAGATTGTAATATACACAAATTTTCATAGATAGATTGTAATATACATAAACATTTCATAGATAGATTTTAAATATACATGGACTTTTCGTAGATAGATTTTTCTTTCAATTATCTCTTAACTTATTAGAAATACAAACCAAATGGATAAGTCATTCCTTTTACAAAACGCAATAATTCTCATTTCTATATCCTATATCCTATCCATTCCTTTCATTGACTTCGCCGTATATATTTCGTTGCAAATATTTGACAAGTTTTTCCAGAACACTCAACATCATTACGGCGGCATCAACATCGTTACCTTCCTTTTGTGGAATGCTACGGCATTAACATCATTACGACATTAACATCATAACATTTACATCATTGACATCATGACATTAACATTACGACATTAACATTACGAGATTAACATTATGACATCACGAATATATAAGCATTGGTCAAATGATTTTATTCAATCCTTACGGAATGGAATTAACAATGGGCTGGGCTTGTAAATATACATGAACATTTGTAAATAATTGTTATGGACTTTTCGTAGATAGATTGTAATATACATGAACTTTTCACAAATATACATGGACTTTTCGTAGATAGATTGTAAATATACATGAACTTTTGTAGGTAGTATCAGGGCATGATTTTAAAACACAATTTTTCCCCGCAGCATTTAAATATGCTGGAAACCTGATAGGTTAGCCAGAATTCTAAGTATTAAATATCTTAAATTCTGTATTTTCGAGACAGAACAGGCAGAATCTCACATTTGCCGGAAAATTAAAATATAATTCATGTCCTGGATAGTATATCATATAGTTGTTGTTCATGTATTAGCCATTAATTAAAATATATTCTTGTTAATGATTATTAGGAATAAAATTGTTGTTTGCTGTCAAAAAAAATTGATGCACAAAGTTGTGATGAAATGCTAAAAATTATAATGACGTAAGAACAATAGCGATAGCGCTGGTGATACTAATACTTATAAATAGAATCTCCGACACCCAAATTCCGACAGGATCCAGAATGGTACAAGATTACAACAGTTCAAGTTCCCAAATGGTTTCTGACTATTAATTAAGTAGATAATACATTGCACTTTGATTATAAACACTTTAATGAATACTTTGGCAGAAACGTTCCTGAGCTATTACATTTGATTTATAAAAACTTTAATGAATCTCTTGACTAGCTTAATATATACTAATGCTATGCATCTTCTTATCAAATAAAATTAATGGCAATAATTATAATAAGGTTATGCACAATTCTGTAAAAAAATTCCACAATGAACGGTTATTTAGAGTTATACAGGATATAGGTGAGACTTTTCTGATCACATACTGCTATCGTGAAGTAGATTGTTATAATAGAGTATGCCATATTCGAAAATCTTGTCAGAATCATTGTGCAAAAGCAGAATGAATAAAATAAAAAGAACTTAAATTTTATTTAATTATTCTAGTGAAGTCATTGACGGCTATAATCCAATCATCCGGGGATACAAATTATTGTTTTTTTCACGCGAAGCCTAAAGAAATTTTAATTAAAGCAATAAAGGAAGTTGACATTCATGGTATCATCCTGATCATGAGTTATTTTTCGGAGAACCCTGTAGTTCTTACAGCCGAAAATGAAGCAGTTTATTTTTATATTGAAAAATATGAATTATTTCAACCACGTTTTATATAACAATGATACTATTCTGTCCAACATTATTGAAGCTTTAATATTAAAATCATCTCGGTTGTTGTGACTATGGTGTATAAAATTTGATATTTGTATTTTATAAAATAGATTTACTTCTTTACTAAGAAGTAAATACAAAATTTCATCTGTGAATATGATAGAATAAAAATTTTGATTGTAAGGCAATTCATTTGCCAAGATTATACAGTGTACATTTACATGATATTGATACATGTATTAAAATCGAAATCTGTTTGCACCACAAAAGAAAAAAAACCATTTAACTAAATAAATTAATGAAAAATAGTATATATTGAGTCCAACTTTAACTTCATTTGGAACATACAAACTGATATTTATAGAATCTAAGTATTCGAATTAATATGAAATGTCAATATGAATTTTATTTTGAAAGGAAATGTATCTGTATCATTTGAAATTAAAATTAGTTCTCAAGTAAAGATTCGACTGGTATAAACTGCGTTTAGGTGGATGTTTTGTTTGTTACGGATGCTTTTTTGCGATCTCATCTCATTAAGTTCATCAATTTCTTTTCTTTCCAGTTTAAGACACACTTTAATTCTTCACTCGATTTTGGATATTCTAAAGAGCTATAATATTGCAAATGAGTTGATAAATTATTGAAGTTCCGAAAGGTTGGCCTGTTTTCTGGAATAAAATCCTAACATTTTTCAATAATGAATTCGTACCATCCAAGAACATTATCGTAGTTTGTACTCCATTATAGATGTCGCATACAAGGTGTATCATGATTTCGCTCACCGAATGGTCGTTCATCTAGTATTAATATATTTCCAGGGTGAAAGTCACGATGCACAAATTCCTCATTGTGAATTTTATTCAACCCTCTACAAAGATCTAGAGCGGTCTGAATCTAATTTTGAAAGTTAATTATTAAAAACAAAAAAGCAATATACTTACACTTTAAAATGTGTTCATTTTACCTCGTTTATAAGTTCGAGTGATATTGCTTTGAATTTCATAATGAGTTTTCAATGTAACTTCATGCTCACTAGTTAGGTTAAATTTATTTTCTTCATGGTCCCACCACTTGGACAATTCTCCGTCCGACTAGGTTGCTTATAAATTTTTCCAATCCTCCTTTTGCACGATATTCAACCTTGGTGAATTTCTAAAAAGGGATTCATTATAGTTATCACTTACGTAAATATCGCTATACGTAGATTTTGTGTAAAAAATGATTTTATTATCGTTATCAACACATTTTATTACTATTAATTAGTCAAATAAATTATTGATAATTATGAATCATCAATCTTATTGTATTCGTTTAAAAACGTGTGTAATAGTTACGTATAAGCATTTTGCTAATATTTTGTTTTATTCTATATTCATTTATTAATTAGGATATCATTTTTATAATTCAATAAGATTAATGGAATTTATCAAACTACTATTGGTCTTGATAGTTATCCATTAAGAAATAATACTTGTAAGTTTTTAAATTCAAAATACGACTCAAAATTTGGTTGTTTTTTTTTAATTTTTCTTAAATTCAAAATACGACTCAAAATTTGGTTGTTTTTTTTTTACTTTTTCTAACTTGATTATATTTTTGATAGTTTAGCAATTTATGGGATCTTGGAGTTTAGTGAGTAAAATTCTCGAATTCTTTGTTGTAATTGGTGCAATCTATGTATTAACAGGGCTAAACGAAGTAAGGTTTTCTATAAAACATACATGTAATTAAGAGAAACATATAAAATTTATTGATACACATTTCTCTTTAGAGCAGCAAAATCCAAAGCTTAAATAATTATACAATAATATCATGTGCTATTACAACAAATGGTTTACTATTGAGAATTACCGGCATAGTAGTAATTGTCATTCTAAAGCAATAGTTTCTCAATTATTGTACATCGTTTTCATGTACCTTGGGTTATAAATTTCAATGGCAATATATGATTACTATGCCTTGGGTTATAGCAATATATGATTACTGTGATTATTGAGTTATTATTTTCGTTAGAATGTTTATTAATAGCATTTATTTTACTTTCTTGTCTTTTTTGAAAGATATATTTTCACTAGTGGTTCTCGCGTACAGAAATAGAAACGTCCGTCTTTGAGAACGACTCAGAATGAAGAGTCGGTAAATGAACGGCAAATTATAATCAGTTAAAAAGAAATTAAATGTGTTCAGACAAGCTCGGCGATCGGAAAAATTAGCAATTTTGTAACATCCAATTCTGTTATCGTTATATATGTACTTCATGCCCAGCTTTGGTTGGTTTTTATTACCAACTTTCGGAGTTACATATTCGCAAAATTTAAAGGGAAAACTTTGAATACCCATATTTTCACAATCAAGCATTCAAATTCTTCGATCCTTTTATTAGAATCATCTCAATTTTTATTGTCAGTTGATTTTTTTAAACAATCATTTTATAGTATGCTTCTTTTTTTAAGTACTGATTCTTTTGGAAGTGCTTCAACATGAATTTGTATAAAACACTCGACTGGTGTAAATTGCATTGGACTTGTTGTTTTTTGTTCGTATTCATAGAAATGTTTTTGTGATTTCATCTCCTCATCAAGTTTATCTAATCTCTGCTTCTCTAACTTAAATTTCTTCACGCATTTTGGATATCTTAAAAGGTTGTAGTACTGAAAATGCAAAGTATTCGGTTATACCCTCTCAATGAAACTGTTAATGTTGTAGATAGAGTTAATAAAGTCGTAAAGTTCATCAGCAGATGGTCTGTTTCTGGAAAAAAGATCCAACCTTTTCGTTAATAAATTTTGCATCATCTGAAAATATTATTTGGCCGCGTATAAGGTATATGTCATGACTACGTTCACCAAATGGTCGTTCACCTGTGACAACCTCGTACACAATCATCCCAAAACTATAAATATTTGCAGCTTTAGTGTATGGCTTTCCATTTAGTACCTCTGGACGAATATACGGAAGTACTCCAGAAATTTCTCGCTCATATTTTTCTATATCTGTAGACAACATACAGTAAGTACTATAAATTTATTAGTATATTCCAATGTGAAAGTCGCGATTTCACGTAAACTATTAACTAATGAACCCAATTCAATTATTTTAGTTGGAATTACGTATTATACTTACATAATTCATTATTATTATCGAAGATTCATTTGGAGCAGGAATACTTAGTTATTCCGTAGTTGAAACATTTTAAAGTAGAATCTATCTTTGAAAAATTTCTAAAGATGCTTTTTTGTTTCTAATCCAAACTCAATAAACTGAAGTATTCGGGACTAGTAATTAATAGAAAATTTTAAAAATATACTATATAACTAACTTCATTTATCGAGGTTTTAGTTATTCAAAGTAAATAAATAGCATTGTCCAAAAAATATTGGCTTAAAATATACCAGTGTTGGCTTATGACCTTTTATGATCTATATGATATATATGACCAGTCATAAGTTATAGAAGGGGTTATGACTACATGTACATGTATATGAATTGATCATAAACAACATGTGACATAAAAATGATATTAACCAATCAAAATTCAAGAAATATTCAAAGTCTCAAATGTCATGTTTTTTTTATAACCTACGTACATGTACATTTATATTACATGTATATTGATATTACGCATAGCGATAGAGTCAGGAACAAGTTTGATTACACAAAGGGTTGTGCATGTATTAATGAAAAATCGACTTTTTATAGTAGTTGAGAAAATACGTAGTCTGCAGACTTAGAATAAACAAGTCAGATATACATTACTGTACGTATTATTCGATAGTGTTTGACAAAAGTCACAGTTTTTCCTATCGCTATAACGATAACGTACAAAAAAAGTCAGACATCATACATGTACTTTATGTAAAATGCATGAAAGTGTAGGACGACGATGTTGTTTATGTCTTTTATCTCTTACAAACTTTTTTATATACTATATTCCGTATTTTTTACAGATATAAGCATATTTTTCTTATAAGGGATCTCTTTTAGGAAATAATTGATTAGACTGGAAGATTCACTATGGCAGAGATAATGAACATCGAGAAACTTCGTTTGGCGAGCTTTCAAGACCAACGTAAATCGCTGTATCATAGTGATTTGATTTTTCAAATAGATTTATAACTATGTAGAAGAGACATAGCATTATTTTTTAATCCAAAGAGTTCACGTAATTATTTAACAACGACAAAATCGTGATTTACTATATTTCATTACAATCTTCATAACCTTTCTCGCATGACAATAACCCATTGCGAATATATATAATTGTTTCATGCTCTTTGATTAAATGTAGGTGTCTTGAAGGGGTTAATTTCGCTTCGTTTGAGGTTGAGCACATTTTTCATGACACCCAAATGTCTCTTCCCATAGATATTATATTACTAGTACACATGAGTATTTGTGATAGATGCGAACATATTTCGCAGATGCAATCGAATGAAGATGCGGTGGAGAAATTGAATGCATAGTGAAATAAACTTTTTGATTTCTTCGCATTTTTTAAATATACATAAAAATTTTATTGAGTAATACGTAGATTGGTGGGATGGTTTGTGATAAGCTATAATATATATATATATATATATATCCAAGTTGCTATATTATTAAAACATAATTTTGAATGGTACAATCAATACTATCGTGACTTATGTCTTTGTATTTTTACAGATAGTGGCTTTAGATAATACGATGATCTCGAAACGATGGTATTGTTTTCTAAAATGGTAAAATATTAATCGCCTGAATAATATTTTCCTTATGATGGTTTATTGCATCCGCTATTACAGGTCTCTCCGAACACACTTACCCACCATGATGCGTCGTTGCTTAGCACAGCTAGTACAAGCAAAAGAATTGCTACCCCGATACCAGAAATGGAAAACCAAATGCGAACTATACGATCAAAAATCTTATTTCGTTCCTCCACCCAGTGGTGTATGTATGCCACAATACTATTGAATGACCATATGGTGCAAAAGGTTGTGAGATATCTGCTCCGACAAAAAAATCCTTTTGGAGGTGTAAAGTAGGCCAAGAGCACCGATATCCAAGGAACAGCTATTGACGCTAAGGCGGTTAGTACAACACGGATGTGCATGTGTTCTTTATCGTCGTCGTCATCGAATTTCTTCACGATTATTTTATCGTCTCCTAAGCTTTTCTTAGGATCCCTGACTATTAGTCTCCCATGAACTGTTCGTCTGTAGATAGCTGGCAATGTCCAAGCTAATGCTAATGGTAAATATGGCCAATCGTCACAGGTATGTGGTCTTACCACCTTGGATATTGCAATAATCGCGCCGAGCATTATGTAATATGCTGACGCCAGTGAAGATAATCTTTCCAGCACCGATGCATTTGCTATGCACTCTTCCACTTTTCTTAGCGCCGATGCATTTGTATTGGATATGTCAGTGAGTAGGGATGAATTTGCACCGGGTTTTTCCGAGTACGCCCCAGGCTTAATTACCATCATGGCGCGATGTCCGAAAGGTCTGTGATGGATTTCACTTCCATCTACCCCGATAAAACACCTACTTGGGAGCCAGTAGATTGCTGTTTCGTTGCTCCTCACATTGCAGGTGTAAAACAGGCCTAAGAAGGGACAAGCAAGACATTGTACCACCCATAGGAGCTAAATATTTACATTATTAGTTTCAGTGATTAGTATGTTATCTTTGAGTGAAAAATATAGCATGTTGGATCGTCATTATGTTTCCCTTGATGCATAGTTGTTTTTCATGCATATCATCTTTTTAACTATTTCACGATAGAAGAAATTAACCTTACCTTATCGATAAAAGCATCCTTAGGTGCTGCCCCTATTGTTGCAATCGCCGGTAAGCACCCCAAGACATACGGGGGGACGGGGTTGGATAACTTACTTAGCAATTTTGCCACGTCGGTCATCTTTAGCAAATAGATTCTTTAGAAATATAAAACAAGATTAAATAGTAAGTTTATCAACTAAGGAATAAAGTCCTTAGAAACGAGACAATAAATATATATATATACTTTTTGATAACATGTTGAAATTCAACCTAAAGCTTTCTTGAATGACATATTTTTATTTGTGTATGCAGCCAGAGCTCTTTATATCGATACATCGGGAAACAGATAAAAAAACTTTGTTATTATGTGAGGCTTTTCTTATCGAATTCGGTACATGTATTTGCATATGGCACAAAATCTTGAAAAACTGCATTCTTGCGCAGGAAATGTCACATGTAATACATGTAGGAAATTCTCGACGATCATGATGTACGTATCGATTGTCATACCAAATACTGTTTTTATGTAATAGCTAAATTCGTCATTTTGTTGTCATTATCGTTATATCGATATTGTCGATAAAATAGTTGATCATTTTTTCAAATTCCCCTATTTCCTTCGGAACAGAAAAAGAATCTTGATTGTATTTGCGTAATTATCCCCAAGGGGAAAGATCATTTAATCTCCATTATAACCATAGTTTTATTCAATTTACCATGCTTATTTTAGAAAATAGAAGGATCAGGCGAGTGCTTATTTTTAGAAAATATAAGGATCAAGTGAGTTCTCATAACTAAAGCATTTGCTCATTTGACACATTTGTGCTATTGCATCTTCATAGCAGTGAACTCGTGAAAATTTTCACTTCTACAACAGAAATCACAAAACAGATATAAGCCTATCATTTGCATTTAGTGTGACTAACCTCTTTAAGTTTAGTTGCCGTTGAAAATCAAACCCTAAAAATTAAGGTTACGGAAAATTTCTTTTTGTAGAAATCGGTTGCCGTTTTCTTTAATTTCCTTAAATAATATGGCATTTTTTCCCGATTCCTTGATATTTCTAAATAATAATTTTGATGGTACACAATAATTATTACAGAATACGTAGTAATGGTAATATAGCAACTCCAAGTTATTGTATTAAATCTTTACAAATTGTTGCAGAATTGTATCTCATAAAATATTTATTTTTCCACTATAAATCATAACATTTATCTGTATTCCAAGGGGTATTATGTGTATGCTCCCATACTAAATCTTCAGAACATCCATATTTTTTTGTTCTACTTGTTGTGCCAATATCAATGCTAAGCTTGTACTTATATTTAGATGTCATGTCTGGATTAGAAATCAATAGAAAAATAACAGTATTAAAATTTTAATTAAAGTAAACTATGTTTTTAGACGTCACTTAGTTAGTTCCGCAGTTTATATATGGTCCATAACTTCTAGGGCAAAAGTCCTAATAAGTCCAAATATAAAACATAATTTTTTCTTTGTAAATTATTGTTTAAAATGTTTTAAACTATTCATCTAAATCATGTAAAAATAAAAAGTTTTAGCTTAAACTGCATAACGAACTCTAATTTTAATGCACAGCATAGTTTCCATTTGTCTCTATTAGTGTCAAACATGATCTTTCATATTACTGGCCAATTTCATGATAAGTTCATTAGGAAGACAATTCGAAACTCACCAGCAATCTATTATCAATAGTAGCGATTACAGTTACCATTAATTTCTACATTTACATCATTATCTGTTGACAAATCAATCACCAATATAAAATTGATTTCATCAAATTCGAATGTTAAAAAGAAATAAATTGGTCACTTTAGAACATTATAATTATTTTATTCTTTAAAGTAAGCCAAAATCGTATGAGTAGATCCAATTCATCTTTCTTTCTATTACTGTACTTCAATTATTCTCAAGTTATAACTAATATTAGTTTACTAATATTAATTAACTTCAAAAATACCATTTGAATAATATAAGCTCCTGGTTTAATTATATATTCCTAATCTGATTCATTTTTTAATAATACTCAAATATTTTTCATATAATCTGTACTATAATCTCCAGTCAAAGCAAACTATTAATTAGTATAAGAATAAGGGCTAACATGCTAATCTTCTTTGCTTGGCTCTGGCTCTTTGTTGAATTTGCTTGATTAATTTTTTAATTAATTTGGCTTTACTTCAATTTTTTGTCTAACTAATAATGATTATAATTTTAATTTCAAATAGTACTCTAAAGAATTTCAGATTCCAAGTAAGTATTAATTAGTTGAACTTTTCTATTCAAATAACACTTTTTCTGTTTTTAAATAATAATATCAAATTTTATATTAATCAAGTATATATAAATAAGAATTACATTCTAAATCTAGGACTAATTTAACTTATAGAATAAAAATTATAAATTAAGAAATAAAATAAAGAACTACTAAAAATTTTAATAAAAAAATCATGATATAACTAGTCATTTGTTATCAAACAAATGAAGAGAAGCCATATATTAAATTGTATACTTTAATTTTAATTTGCTATTTGCAGCATATAGATATTTTTTTATAATTATGATGTGGCTAATTATCTTAAAAAATAATGAATTAGCTATTAAAATAGCTATATACATATAAAAATTATTATAGAGACCTCCCAGAATATTGTGAACACTTTTTAAAATATAATAATGCAAAAACTAATAAAAAAGCAAGATTTATAATTCTAAGCTAATAGAATTATTGAAACTTATTG
>CAJVPL010001079.1:0-16862 GCA_910591945.1 Ambispora gerdemannii | reverse complement strand
TACCACAGAAGATCTTTAGAATCTTTAGTGAATTCCATTAATTGTAATTCATTCAGTCTTTGTTCTTTTACTGTTATGTTACTTTGTTAATTCATTGATTTCAACAATTTTTGAATTAATGAGAACAGTATTTTTGGATAAATATATTGATTTGCTATAGTATTATTTTTAATATAATTGTACACTGTAACTTTAAATAAGTGATATTAATTTGAATAGTTGTGCACTGTAACTCTAAATAAATAATATTTTCTTTAATTATTCATTTTCTTTGATATTAAAAGCACTAAAATGTATAACTACAAGTATAGAAATATTAATATTCTTTTTCTTAGTTAGTAATCTCTTTTTATTAATTATCCCTCTGAACACACTTTTCCAACCCCTCTTTTTATCTTTGATAAAATTGGTTAATAATTTTTATTGAAATTGGCACAGGCTTAAATACTTATTTTGCACTGATCAATTTTATTAGTCTATTCCTTTTTTCTAACTCATATGACTCTTTCACTAATAATTAAGAAACTCTTTATTTAAAGTAATCATAGCATATTTTGATGCTTCCTCTGTAAAATTTTTCAAATTATCAGTTTTCCCTTTTCTTTCTTTTATTATCATTTAATTAATCTTCTTTTTTATAAAAAAATCAATTACCAAAAACAAATTCTTTTTTATAATCCTCTTTGTGAATATTTATATTCTAACTCCTAATTAAAATTCTCTTTATGAATGATTATTATAATTTTATTGAAGAATCTACTATCTCACATCTCAATACTCATCTGAAAAATCAACACTAAGAAATAACATTTTGAATAACTCAAAAATATTATTGTCATATTTGCTTTTCATCTTTTGATACAATAACTGAACTCTTAACTAATTCTCTCAACTGGATCCAAGAATGAGATACAATATCTGGATCTTTTAATACTAAACAATTATTTGAAAACATTATTGTAGCAGATCTTAATATCCTTGAAAGAGAAGAACTACAAAGATGAGTAATTCAATTATTAAACTAATTTATCAAAATCAATATATAATTGAACACTAATTTTACTTAGTTAAAACAATACTTGAAAGCTTTCTCAACCAAGAATTCAAAAAAAATCCTAATTTATTCAATGATTTCTACTCTGAAACAACTAGCAATACAGAAGTAACTGAAAAAAATCATTTTTTTACTGACAGCTATGATTTCATATCTGAATTTAATACATACTCTGATTTCTTAGTACTTCATTTTGAAATAATTACAATAATCACTCAAGCTATTATTAATGCAATCAGTGAATTAGTTCTTTCACTAAATTATAGAAACAATGAAAAAATGATTATTCAAATTCAAAAATATAAAGATAAAGATCAAAATCCTATAGAATAACTTTGAGATTTTGAAGTGGTAGCACTAGCCAATAAAATTACTGATAATCAAAAAATTCAAGTTATTCATGGATATTTTGAAGGTGCTGCTGCATCATAATTTGATGAACAATAAAATTTACTAAATAATATCCTACAAGATTAAATCAATGTCAATTGAGATTATACAAATTTCAAATTTTGCTTTGAACAACAATTTAGAATTCAACAAAAATTGGATAGCTAGCAAGATAAGCTCAAAACTTTTCAACAAACTGAATCTGTTGAACAATATACTAATTGATTCAATAAACTAATTCACAAAGTGAATTCTAATAAAAATTACTCCTTGTCATACAAGAAAAGAATATATTAATATAAATTAAATCCAGCCATTCGAAAATGGATCACTTTTCAAGATGAAAACACCTTTTAAGAACTTGTTAATACAGCAAAACTATCTGAAGAAGCTAAAAAAGAAACTATATCAAAACCAAGTCATTAAAATCTAGTACAAAACTCTTCTGATATAGTCACTCTAGCTTTAGCTATTTAATAAATAGTCATTCGATTGGATAAACTAGAAAATAAATCACTACTATAATCCTGAAACTTTAAAAACTGTAACCAATAATATCAATCACCTATCTGTTATAATTGTAGAGAAATTGATCATATCTCTAGAATGTGCAGTCAATCCTTCAACTCTGAAAATTTCTAACAAAATGCAGACCAAAACAACAATAACTAGAGAAATTAACTGAAACAAAATCAGAACCAAAGCAACAATATTCAAAATAATACCAGTCACAATAATCAGTCAGCAACAAATAATTTTAATACAACAAATACTACAGCTCTTTTAAACCAATTACAACTATTACTTATAGCTTTATAATTCATAAATAATGAGTAACAATCTTATCCAACAACTTTTCAGGACTACTCTTCTTGTGAACAAACAATATAATGCAAATAAAAGAAAGAAATCCAAAACAAAGCATAATGATGATATTATAATAGAAATAATACTAATGAAGCTGAACCAAGTAATCCAATTATTAATATTCTACCTCCAAACATACAAGAATCAACTGTATCAGTCAAAACTGCTAAACTTGAAAATGAGTAAGAAAGAAGAAAGGCAAAGCAGTACTAATAGTTCTTGCTGATCAATCATTATTTTATGATATCTTAGAAGATATAGTTGATGCAAAAGCAAATATCTCATTTGGCCAACTTATTTGAACTTCTCCTAAACAAAGACTCAGATTATCCAAAGATTTGAGAAGACCAATCAAATCTAAAAAAGTTTCAAAATGAAAAGCTATTGTTATAGTTACTTAAAATGAAGAGTTTCTTCACTATTGGTAAAAGAGTCATATAGCTAATTTATTTTTTAAGTATTCACCCATGCATGGCTCTGGCTACATTGGTTTCAATTTTGATGACCTCATTCCTGGATGACCCAAGCTTCTGTTCGAAATAGAATTCTATGTGCCAGGCCCAAGCGCGCATTCGACAACGTATTCACAATCTCATTGATGAATGCCATCATAAGACCGCATTGTGGCTATGCGTATCTTTGATATAATTGTCATTCCAACTTTCAGATGGCTCGTCGATAGCATCGTAAAATCAATAGCAAAATGGTGATTTGGGCACATAGCCGGTGGTGATTTCAAAGGCCCAAGAGCTTCATAAGGATGTTCTGGTGGTTGATGAGGCATATACGAGCAAGCCATGTAGCAATTGTGGTTGGATACATCAGAAGTCAGGAGAACGAAAGATATTTATATGTAGATGGTGCGGATTGGAGATAGATAGAGATATCAATGGCGCCCGTGGGATCTTCCTTCGGCTTTTTTGGATGGGACTATTCTATTATAGGGTACAGGTTGGATGATTGTAGGCGGGTTGTCTATTAATGGCCAATGCTGTCTATCATTGTCTGATTGAAGCCATCCGATCATAATAAATTTTCGGTGTGCTATATCTTTGTTCACACCGGTAAATTTGCTTATTTTTACCTTTAATTGAAAATTTCACATTTCTTTATTGTGTGAAGTTTCGGAATCCTCTTTTTTTGATAAATTGAAAGGCAAAGAATAAAACAATTCTAAAGTTGGCTTATTCGAGCTCTTCCGATATTCATAAGATAGAAATTTTTAATTTTCATAACAATTATCTTAACCTTTGTATTTCAACTTTTGCACGGACGACTCACAGGACTTGGGATCACGGTTCGGACTTGGGAATCGTACGATGAATAAACCACAGATTAGTAAACTAGCGAATTGGTTTTGAGAATCATCATTGTATTTAAGCTTAGGATTTGAAGAATGTCGATAAGTTCATTGTTATCTAGGCAAGTAGTGAGTTTATCTCACTTGTATACCAGATAATCCGTTGGAAACTGTCAGAAATTACTATCATCGCCTTTACAGGTCCATCAGAACAAATATTTTATCAAGATTGGACCAATACGTAGTTGGCATTTGTTGGACATTTTTTGAGAGGTAAGCTATTTTTTGATGGAGGAGCAAATTGGGATGAGTTTCACAACGCAGAAATGTAGAGTGGCGCTCTCACTAGTTTTCAAATTATTCTTGTATGGGAATGTTCTTAATAAATGAAAATAATTATAAGAGTATTACGATGCTTTATAGTTTAGTTGAGTAATCCAAGGAAAGTACTAATGTCGTATTAAGTAAGCTAATTACATCATATTACTCGTCCTACTGGTAGGAAGTAGCGACAGCGACGTTAAAAACCACGTGCCATACAGTCACTGGGTTATACAGTAATTCGCCAGCAACGAATTCTACTGAACTGTACTGTATATTTTTTGATTGTGACTATACTACAAGTCCGATGCCTCAGATCACAACTTCACGTGGTCATTTTCGGCCAACATTAACCCATTTCCCAGCATTAACCCAAACCACAACTCTAACTCTAGTAATACTCCTATCTTAATTTGGGCTGAGTGTGATCTGAGGCACAACATACAGAGCGAATCATAAGGATTCGACCCTCTTCATGCTCGGAAAATTTCTTGGCATTACATCGAGATAAAGAATGACACAAATACTGCTATATCGAGTATTGTGTGTGTTCATAAACTTTCACGCTAAACATACAATAAATCTGTCAATTTAGAACGTAATAACTTGACGTCCAGTGACCCGGTTTGAGCAAAAATACTACCATTCAATTCATCTAGTCGAGGTAATCGAATGGTCATATTTTTGCTCAAATCGGATCACTGAACGTCGTCGAGTTATTACGTCCTAAAATGACAGATTCATTAGAAATTGATCGCCAAAAAAAATGAGTTCATTTTGTTAATATAAAAAAAAATGGATTTACCTCGATTAGGTGAATCGAATGAGAGCGATAGTATTTTTGCTCAAATCAGTAATTAGGTTGTTGTATATTGATATGTGTTATAAAATAACGATAACTAATTTGTATTTGATACGTGAAAGTTTATTCCCGATATGGGGATCGGTTAAAGCGTAGTCCATCCGATAATCTGTCCGAAAAACAAACCAATTAGCAAGGCTGTCTTTTAGACAATTAGACAGCATGAGAAAAAATATTTGAGATAAGAATATAACAATTTGTCTAAAAATATTGTGGATCCTTATATCAATTAAAGAAAGATATTGAATGCTTTAGATTTTGTATTACTTTCTTTATATTTTTAGACAACTTGTCTAAAACTCACAATTTTCAAAATCTTGTCTAAAAGACAGCCTTGCAATGAGGATGCGTAAATTTTTAATCAAACAAAATTGAAGCAAAGACAAAAAATGAAAAAATACTGAAAACAGGTGCTTAAATATAACCTTGATCTCCTTGCCAACCCCAAACGTTGAAATCACCTTTTAATATTTTTAATATATATCACGTGATGGACTACGCTTTAACCGTTCTCCCGATCGATATGGAAGTTCTAACAATAAAAGACACAGATGATCAGCATTTGTGTTCGGAAAATTTATTGACGTTATACATGTTCATTATTTATGTCGAGATAGCAACCTAATCAGTTTGCCAAGCATTTTTATGTACGATTAATTTCGAAGTTCTAAAAATCATTTTTGTATTTGCGCGTTTACATGAATGCACATTGGTTTCATTCATGTGCATGTATGAACTCATTTAGTATTAGCATGTTCTAATAATCCTAAAAAAAGGGGTTAAAGCAATTTCACTAATTATCAAATTCATTAGAAGTTCTGTTCTGTTAGATAAGGTGCTAGCTTTCAAAAATTAAACTATACCTAAAATTTTGCGTTGAACATTTTCACTTGGAGGTTGAAAGCTAGTTATTATAGTAAAATTTTGAGCTATTTGAGTTATTTGAAATTTTTCGTTTGGTCAAACTTATATGTTACACCTGATCTCTGCAATTAGCATCCCTAAAAATGGAACTAACTCAATAACGATAATAAGGCGCAGCATTATTAGTATGCACGCAAATCAAAAATATACATGTTCATGTAATATGGTACGTACTTGAAAATCCCGAATGGAACACAATCGAAAAATACAGCCTACTATCATTATTACCATTATCGAACTGCTCATGCACTTGCTGATTTTTTATACTTTTGGCAAGGTCGAGGATAAAATTTACGTCGTAGAAGTTACGTAATTTGAAATAAGAAAGACACAAGCGTAATTTATTGTAGTGCAATGGTCGCTGTTTGCCGTTCATTTATACCACACGTACAACATATATATAAAGAACTATCGTATTAATAAATAATTACTCACAGCAGAAACATACGAGATCTTATTTGTTTTGTTCGTTATTATCATAAACTGTAACCGGAAATACTGGATTTCATGTTTAATTGGTTTCCAATAACAAAATATTAATGAGCATAATTGATTTTTTTTAATCATCATAATAATAATGATCATAATATTTTGACTATTATAATACATAAGCTTTATCTACATACAACTCGAAGAATTTTTTAATGAAATACAAATTATAAAACAATGCGTTCTCGTCGGCGTTCAGATTCGTTCTCACCTTTTAGATTTTCGCATTTATCTATGATCTCAATAACATTTTGGTCATTGTTATCAATATTATCATGGACGTTGGTCGACGCATCAATACAAATATACCGGTACGAACAAGTTATTTTTCTATCGAATACGGATTTCTATGAGTCATTATACAGACAAAGAAATTTTGATGATGACGGTGGATTGTTTTCGGTTACGGGAAAATTCTCTGTCGCTGAATTTTTTAGCGACTCTGATTTAAAAGTTAACAATGGAACATTAAATAATAGTACTGGCAAAAGTAGTAATAGTTATGTTGATTTTGAAGACAGTGATTGTTTGATTAAACCTTTTCCGGAGGAAACTGCTGTGCTATTTGTCCCGTTTGAAATTGCTTGGGATAGTCAATGTAAGAGTTATTCGGATATCATTAAAAGGTGTGAGTGAATATTATCGTTATTATGATTTTAACGATTAGATTTCCGAAGGTTAACTAATTCGTTTTAACCAGAAATAATTGGACGACAGATGATACTTTTTTATTTGACGGCGATGAAATTTACGAAGATGAAACTAACAGCAGCAAAAGCGATCAAAATGTCACAGCAGTCAAATTCAAGAAAAGGTCACAAAAACGGGAATTACAAGCAGATAACAATAATCTTGAGTATTCAACGATAAATAATATTCCAAGAGTAATCGTTTTCACATCAATAAATTACGGTGACCCAGGTGTAAGAGAACCTTTCATGGGCGAAAAAGCAATCTTGAAAAAATCTGTACCGTATCTGAGTTTAATTAAACACAGCGACATGAGTGCTTTGAGGCGTATAGGGGTCGAGAATAAAAATAGTATGAATATTAGTCTTTCGTTCACATCAGGTAAGCAAATGGTTCTTTTTAAGAAAGCTTACTGGGAAAAATGAATTTTCATTCATACTCTTTCTTTATGGATAAAATTATAGATGTCGGACCATACAGAAAATTCTTGCGTAAGCCACTTTGGATTGCGTGGTCAATTATTTTTGGAATGATCTATGGGCTGCTTGCATTGACAAGTGGATATTTCATGCTTCGGTTTTTTTGTATTGGTAAAGGAACTTTTGAAATCTCACTAGGAAACCCAAATACTTTTATATTACCCGCCATTGCCTATTGCTCTATAAGTGAGTTAAGAAAAAATCTTCAATTAGATGTACACGCAAACTCAGTTAAATATTTTCTTTTTTATACTATAGTGTCGTTAATAATTTTGGAATTGGATCCGTACAGTATTCGCGAAGAGAAACTATCGGTTTTTGGATATTCGGTTATAATAAATCTCAATTTCTTGATTTTATGTCTTTGTTATATTATTTTGTTGGTTTCATGGTGAGAAATTTTATACACTTCAAACTGTTTAACACAAAGAATCCAACTAATCTAAAAAGCATAACCTAGGATAAAAGTCTCAAAAGATAAAGTAGGATTCGGCACAAACTTTTCAGTCTGGTTCCACCATATCTTGCCAATAGCCCACAAACTACTCTACATCACAACACTACTAACAGTCGCGACGTTCGTAATAGATATCATATATGATCCATATCTCGTGTCGGGATTCGATTCCATGATTATTATTCCATCATTGATTTGGCAGGTGTTTGTAATTGTCATAGTAAATCTTGGGTATCTGTTGTTTGCAGGGTTTATGATTTTGTCGTTGTTGGATCAACGACAACGGCAGGAGGTGGCGAGTCGTCGTGGACTTGGACTAAAGGATAATGAGATTAGACAGGTAATTTAATTATTCAGAATAATAATAATAATATTATTATTATTATTGTGATTTTATTTTTTTTTTCAACTACGTAATGTGTATAATTAATTTGTAGATTATAATGATGACAGTGTTACTTGTCATTTCATTTTCTTTTTTGACAATGTCGAATTTATCGTTTGCGCGACAACCACCCACATTCGGGAATTTCATAAAATTTCAAGTATATTTTTATTTTTTCAATTGTTACTTATATAAGTTTTGGCTGTAATAACATAAGTGATATTATAGACAGCACAAGATTTTTTAACTATCTTGAGCACATTTGCACTCTTATTCGCTCTCCAAAATCCCATTCTCACATCCCACTTTCCAACGACAACACCACGAGGAATGCCACTTCCCAACATCACCGACGAACCAACACCCGAACAAATAGCCGAAGACGAACGACGTAATTCTGCCGCGTACACGATTCGAACACCTGTAGTGCAACCTCCCTCTCCGGCTTTTATACCGAAGGTTGTAGTGAAGCAACCACAATTGATTAATTCTTTTGAGGAAGAGCATCATTTCGATGTTGGCGATGCCAATAAGTTGGAGGAGGCAAATGAAGAAAAAGGGTTATTGGTTGTTGCTGGTGAGAGTCATTGTGGAAAAGGCAAACAAATGGAAGTTAGCTGTGTTGATGGTGTTAGTGGTGGTGGCAGTAGTGGATTTAATGATATTTCGTTAGAATGAGCTTTTCTACTTATTATATAATCTTACTTGTGAAATTTTATTATATGCAGTTGGCAATCATTCTGTCATCTCAGTTACTCTTTGACCTCCCTCATCAACTTGAACTATCTGACATTATTCATTTTAAGTTAAAATCCTCTAAGAAGACTTATTAATTATAAATTTCGCTATACATACATACCGATACGTGCATATGTATTTATTTACTATCACTATTACTATATATTTGATTTATTTATACAAACAGTCTTTGATTTTTATATTAAAAAAGAAAACATTTTCATCTTGATTTCACTTTCTACTTGCAAAGGCACTGTTTACAAATTGAAAACTTGATTAAAGTTCACAATTGGGACAATCGCTATTTACTGAGTTGTTAATATATAAGAAAATGGAAACAATTTCTTAGGTTCATACGACATTAGCGTTGGTACTGGCAATTGTGTATACAGTCACACCTCTCTAAGAGTACCTTCCCTAAGTGCACACCCTATCTAAATGCACGCTTTCATCCGGTTCCTAGGTCATAGGAAGACTTTCGTATGATTAGCTAATGTAAATCAATTGCCCGGGTAACTTATTTATACTTTAAGTACTTTTTGAGAAAGTCACATTTACTAATAAAAAATCATCGTAGAACCCATTTCTAGCTTTAAACGAGTCAATATTTACTATTCAAAAAGAATCTCCAAAGAATCCAGAACCTGACATACTTTACTTAGAAGGCAAAAACTTTACTATTTATTACTACTACCAACTCTATATATGTACTATTGTGTTAAAAACAGTCAACGAAAAAAAGACAAGCAAGATATTTAAGCTTAAAGCTTTATATACATATATCGATATCATTTACTTTATAATCTTTAAATCTAAAATAAAAGTTAAGTTCATTGGATAATGTGTATAAATTTGTATGAACAGCAGATAAATAAATACAAGTGATGTTTGTTTAATTATAATATAGGCTAGGGGGTTGTAATGTGTCTCTAGTAAAGGTAGTGATGGCTAAAAAATATAATAGTATCGGTATTGCTATTAAAATATAAATAAAAAGTAAAGCTTCGCTAGTTTCTTTGATTGATTTGATTGGTTAATAATCATGCTTGGATCGACATAAATTAGCTAATCACAATAACAATGGTATTGTTTTACGAAATCGAATTACCAAATTTGTGTAATCGACCCTTAATCGATCACATGAAAATAACCAATCACATGAAAGTCCTCCTATGAGTCCCTAGGGTGTGCGTTTAAGAGGGTGCGAATACATGTACGTATTATCGTTATCAATCGGATAGAGCAATCAGAAACGCATTTAAGATAATTTTGGGTAACGTATATCGATCTTATTTACAGTCTGAGTGGCGGACAAATTTTTAATTCCTATCTGGTGTGAAAAATACAGCATTTCCATATGACACAGAGTCGATCATGAAGGGCGATTTTTTTTTAAGTTAACGAGTTCTTCGCCCATTAAGAAAAAATGTCCAGCTTAAAGAATTGTATTAAAAACTAGGGTTGTTAATCGGTCCATTTAGTCCAAAGGCCGATAGTCTTTGGAAAGACTAAACCGAACTGTGATCGTGGACCGAATTGAAAAAGAGATTTGATTGCATGAACAGTACCAAAAAGTAACAAAACATACAAAAAATGTATACGTATCTCTAAATTTTTTATAATAATTATTCCTAAATTTTATATCATTTTTTTAAAGCTAATTGATTGTATTTTTGAAAAAATAATACAAGACTTGTGGCAACTTGAGAAGTAAAAAAAATTTTCCCACGCTTTATATATGAAAATTTCAAATTATCTATATTTCTATTAGTAATTTTAAAGCTAATCAATTGTTATTTGGAAAAAATGAACACGACTTATGTCACTTTTAAAATGAAATATCTGTTTTAATTATAAATTAACAAAAAAATTATTTATATGTATTTTACTGTATAATTTTTTTAAATCGGGCGTTACTTTTTGAGGGTACTATACATGAAAAATTTTATATTTACAATGCAATATAAAAAATTCATGTACATGTATATGTTGCTTTATAACGATAATTTATAATTTCAAAAATGATTTTTTTATTCATACATGAATAATTTGTCTTATATTGGCTATGAAATCGGACGTGTTTTTTTTCAAAGACACTTTTCTGATAAAGTTAACCTATCTCTTGTACCAAAATTATTTTTTAGAAAATTTAAAAAAGATTTTCTAAAGCGGGAATAAACTATTAATTACGAAATAAAAAACAGATTACCGATATTAATAAACTTTTTATTGAGTTTACAAACATTGTTTTCTCGTTTATTTTGAGTATGCATGCAATTTTATGGTGCTGAATTAGGAATATATGTGAGATATAAAAACTTGATATTCTTACTGATGGATCGAGAATATTTATAAAAAGATTCTTATCTTAAATATACATATCATGATAATTTATTATTTCCAGCCATTTCCAATCAATGGGCCTAGATCCTTCTTAGTTGGACATAACAGATTGTTATAAATTCAACAATATAAAAAATTTAGAAACCTTAAGATGGCCACCGATCCTAAAAGACTGCAATCTTTGCAGTCCAGTCTTTTTTTTGTGTAAGACTGAAAAAATCGATTTTCGCAGTATGTGATCATCTGCAACGATTTTAACAATGAGTACTGATATGTAAAGATCAATAGTCTTTGGACTTACACAAATTTGAGACCATAGTATATTTTATAAGACTGATCATAGTAAGACCGTGTAGGACCTGACCATCTTTAATCGCAACTGAAGATTTCTATCGAACCGTGAAAGAAAAGCCTAAGAATTAAGATTGTAAATAATAAATATTAATTAAATTTTTTTATATTACTAAGGAAGAAAACTTGGAATTATTCGAAAAAAATTACTAGTTTAATTAATTTAATTGAATAAATAATAAATAAAACCGTAAATACATATATTAATGCTTATATTTAGTTTAGTATTAGTGATTTGGTTTAATGTTCTTTTGTATGGTCCATATGAGAAAGTAAAAATAATAATGTTTTTTTTATAAAGAATTAAGTCACAAACAGACGAAGTTTAGTATTAATTTCTCACACTCTCAAAATAAGGTATATTACATTAAAGAAATGATAATTTAATTAGAAATTAGAAAAATATACATGACATCGACAATAAACATCAACAATAAACATCAACAATAAACACCACACTTTTTTTCATTCGATCTCGCAGGCATGAATTCATTTCATAATTAAAAATAATCGAAATCAATAGATCCAACATCTTCCAGTGTAACAAGAAGGTTTGCATGTTCACTTCCTGTTATCACTACTTTTACCAAATTCTCAGGCATATACTCGAGTGTTTCCTCAATGGATCGGATCACAAAATTGTTTTCCCGCTGGTGGTATTGCTTTATTAGTGGCGAAAGCAACCAGTGATACAAAGGTTGTGTTCTCACCAATAGCAATTTTTTGCATGTATATCTTTACCTTGGATCTTATTGTCACTGACTTTACGATTGTTTTTAAATATAGTAAACAATTGTAAGCGGGTTAGCGTTAGGGTTCTACATAGATTGACAATCATGATTTATTTTCACCTGATGTCGATCTGATAAAAGCGTGGATTTTCTGCAATTCTGGGGTTTGACATTTATTATGATTTTTACTAAAGTAGTTCGCTTTGAAAGTAAAATAAAAGAGAAAAATAGTAAGGTATCTGCAAATCATTTATTGACATATGATAATTAGTCGAACTAAATTACTTGCACTTTGTTTTTTATGTAACACCAATTGGACCTGCTTCTCACGCTCGTTAATATCATCAGTAAATGCTTTCCAGATGCTGATTCATCGGTTAATCCGAAATGCTGCGAATTGCAAATTCGATAATATAAATGAGAGGTATCAACGGCATTCCATTGAGATGGTAAGTTTAATGATGCAATATTCATATAGAGTTGATGTAAATTCTGTAATGAATTGGCAGAGGTTAAATTGCTAAGAGACATTTTCCTTGTTGATTCATAATTACATATGGTGTCGAAACAAACTACTGAACTGTTTTTGATCTAAATTTTGATTTGGTTGAGATTAGAATTAGAAATAAGGACTTGATTATTGACTAATTATTTACCGTTACAAGAAGTCAAATGGTTTTGAATCTGAGATTCGGTATCATAAATTATTTGTCTTGCTGCATTATTGTTACTATTATTAATATCCATTCCTACCAACATCCGCAGCAGGCGTTGTCGTATTAGCAGTCGCAGCAGTTGTATTACAGTACAAATCATAAGTAACCGACCCCCCCCCCATAACTTTCCGAAAATCATGTCTAATGTTATGAAAAATTCCGGATACAAAGAACATTACAAATGCTGAGCATGATGCCTTTTATAGATTTGTAGAGCTTCTATATCGGGTATTGTATGTTCATAAAACTTTCATGTTCAAAATATAATCAGTTATTTCTTAGCACACATCTCAATATCCAATAATCTAATTATTGACATCCAGTGATCTGATTTGAACAAAAATACTATCATTCAATTCGCCTAGTCGAGATGAATCAAATGGTAATATTTTTGTTCAAATCGGATCACTGGACGTCGAAATATTGCATCCTATTCATTTTTTTTGACGTTAACAAAAAATGAATCAGCCAATTTAGGACGTGATATTTCAATCTCAGTGATCCGATTCAAACAAAAATATTACCATTCGATTCATCTTGATTAGGAAAATCGAATGTATTATTTTTGTTCAAATCGGATCACTGGAGATCGAAATATTACATTCTAATTTGACCGATTCATTTTTTCTGGCGGTCAATTTATGAAAAATTGATCGACAAATAAGAAACGGTCACTTTAGGACATAATATCTCGATATCTAGCCATCCAATTTGAGAGATTGGTTAAAGCGTAGTCCATCCGATAATCTGTCCGAAAAACAAACCAATGAGGATGCGTAAATTTTTAATCAACCCGGCAAAACAAATTTGAAGCAAAGACAAAAAATGAAAAAATACGAAAAACAGGTGCAATCTTTCTTGGAGCACTAATTAAAAATGTCGGGAAGACAATTTTAAATATAACCTTGATCCCCTTCCCAACCCTAACCCTAACGTTAAAATTACCTTGTAATATTTTTAAGATATATCACGTGATGGACTACGCTTTAACCGTTCTCCAATTTGAGCGAAAATACTAGCATTCGATTTGCCGAATCTAGGCAAATCAAATGGTGGTATTTTCGCTCAAATTGGATAGCAAGGTATCGAGATATTATGTCCTAAAGTGACCAATTTATTGTATTTCGAGCATGAAAATTATGAATATACAATACCCGATATAGAAGCTCTACCAATCTGTAAAAGGCATCATGATTAGCATTTGTAATGTTCTTTGTATCCGGAAATTTTCATAACATTAGACATGATTTTCGGAAAGTCGGTTACTTATGATTTGCACTGTACATTCTATAGAGTTAATGGGCGCAAATGTAACTTGTGGTTGATGAAGATGATTATAGTGATGAATTATTGAAGTTTCTGAATCTCCTCTTTATCAGCTCTTAGTTCGTCTAATGCTTTCTTTATTATAGGACTGAAGACTTGACCCTGCCAACCGAAACATAATGCGATATTCTAAGCTTGCATGTGTTGCAGATATTGTTCGAGTGAACCCGCTTTTATTAATGCTTTTCTTCTGAATCAATGCATTTTTGAAGTGTTTCTTGTGTAGATGGAAAATGATTTCTCGATTCACCAGGATGTAAATTTTTAATTACGCCAACCCTTGACTCTCTTGTATCTATGCTCGGTGAACGTCTGCCTCGTCGATTTTTATCTTTAATATAGTGCGGGACACATAGTCACACAACTTTTAGTATAACATTGCATTTTTTTATTTAGCAAAAAGAAAATTATTAATTAAAAATTTAAAGCAATTATTTGCATTAGTTAGACTTAAACTACAATTTAATGGAGATTTTTAACTTTATTGACTTTATTATGGTTACATCTAATTTGGCCATTTAATTCAGCCAGCATTAAGGGTAGTGTATTAGATTTTGACTAGCATTAGGAATAATGTATTAGATTTTGGCTAGCATTAAGATTGATATTAAATTTTGAACATTAAGAATTCAAATTGGATCTCTATGTTGCACAATACGTATATCGCTCTGACAATATTTGGGTGAGAGAAAAGAGAGCCTAGGGATAAGACACCGTAATGTCATTTTTGCGGTAATGCAGGCCCGAATTAAGTTTATCAGCCAAAATTAAAGACATTTGTGATAATGCGACCAGAATTAAGTTTATTCAAAAATTCGTGGAGAGTGCATTTTCACAATAAATTGGAGGATGACCAGATACTCCAACTTGGCCATGTGGCGCAGCAGTTGTGGGACTAGGTGCCCCGCACTATATTGTTATTATTATCGATTGGATCAGAAGATGAACTTGAGAATTGTTGTTGATGCTGGCGAATTGAAGAAGTTTATGTTTGTCGTAGTAAAGAGAATTATAATTATATCTAGTTATTGATTGATTGGAAAAATCGGAGGATTTTATTTGTTTATGCAATCGGTATTGGTACAGTATGTAATATGTCGCGTGGATCAATAGGAAGATTTAAAGAATGAGAGATTTTTTTATGCAATTATTGGTTTTATGATCTTTTTTTTACTTTATTTTTGCCCTCCTTTTATATATGGGAATGAGTGCAATAGAAATGTAAATCGTATTATATAATTTACGATCTTAATGTTAACGTTAAGAAATTTATATATAAAATAACGATAGCGATAGTATACAATTGATAAATAAGAATAGGACTGGGTCAGCAAACAATATATAATATTTGTGCCGCAAGAAAACGAATAGCTAGTTCTCTTTGTCACCCTTTTTCGTTTGGAACAAAATACATAAATTTTATTTATGATTATCGTTATCGTTATTATTACGTTTATTACGTATTTATAATTTTAGTATATTGATATATTTACATGTAGTAATCAATAAAAGATTTACTCGGGGGTGTGGGAACAAAATAAATAAACTTAACCCCGTCCACGATTTCTTAAAAAAACTCCATGACTAAATATAAATTTAGAAGTGTGCAAAAGGATTTCTTTTGCTTAATATTAAAAATTCTTTAAAAGATCGAATTAAATAGCGCTTAAACAATAATGACTAGCCTTCCTTTTTATGTCTTAATACCATAAAGATGGGTTGCGGCGCCAATTTTTAGTTCCACAAACTGAGAATAAGATCAAGTTTACCCAGCTAGAGATTTATGGAACTTTGGGTTTCTCGTTTAGGTAATAATAAATTTTAGTGTTAACGATAATGGTTCTACAATGAAAATATCCTTATTTATCAAATTTGATTTGTCAATATTTTTCTATTCAAAAAAGCCAATAATAATATCTTTCTCTTATTTATCTCAAAAATATCGATGAAAACGAATAGAGGAAAAAGCTAAATCCAGATAACAAAGAAACCGATGCTATGAAAGATGTGTGTCTGTGCTGAATCTCCCATTGCAAGTCTACATTGTACATGTATCTAGAATTTCTCATCTACCAGGTAATTACCTTTTATGTCATATTAGATTTGGTAGACATGTATCATTGTATGGAAGGTTGATTCCATCAAGTACCCAATGGAAACTTCTGATTAGAATGATTTATTTGTGTTACTCGTCTCGTAAGTAACGTAACGGTAAGGTGCATCGACTCTTGTTTTGTCGAAGACGATAAGTACATGCAATATATAGATCCTCTTTTCAGGGTAAAGATTGGAAAAATAAGTTTTATAACCGTCTTTTACCGTTACGTATCAAACGTATCAAGTAGAATGTAGATACATGTACTGTCACGGGTTGATCGTGATTAGGCGTAATCGACGATTTTGCCTATAACAATGGGTTGGGGGAAGTAATTAGACTGA
>CAJVPL010001078.1:0-16869 GCA_910591945.1 Ambispora gerdemannii | reverse complement strand
AGTATATAAATAAATTATCCGGACAACCCCGGACAATTGATTTACATCAGCCAATCACACGAAAGTCCTCCTATGAGGATTTACTATAACTATTCCTGAAACTTATCCCGGTTTTGATTAGTGCTTTTGTGTATTGTACTTTAAAATCAAATTCAAAGCTGCCAATTTTGAATTCCACAGAGACATATGATAATATGTTAATCTGATGATGCAATAAATTGTACGTTATTGGGCAAATATACGCATTTTTTTATTAATATCGATCAAAATATATTCTACGTGCACTTATATTTAAAAAATTAAGGAAGAAACAAGTCGCTGCAAATGAAAAATTATAAAAACAAATGTTTTACAAAGGGAAAATATATGTAACAAATGTAATAATATATATAAATATGTTGTAAACTTGAGTCGTATGAAAAATCTTTGTTCCTTTCAATGTTCGGAGCAGGATAGGTATCCGGGGGAGGGGTAAAGACATAGAAGATTTACACATTTTCTTCTGGAGTTGTACGCATAACGGTTTCCATTCTCTTTACTCGAATATAATCAGAGAAACTCCGGATTACGATAAACCAACCCAAAAACATAAGTAAATAACTAAAGAAAAATGTACATTAACGATCACTATAGAATATAAAATAGAATAGCAAAATTTTCATATTTATTTTTTAAAGTCATAATTTCGACTAACCTTAACCATGCACTTCTAGCAAGCATTTCTTTATCATTCATATCATCATCATCACCGTAATATTGGTAACTTTCTTCTTGTAAAGCTCTACCACGAAGATAGAACCCATATTGAACTAATGTAAAACCCAAGCCAGCTCGGGAGCCGTTCTATGATACAATAAAAATAAATTTCAATTAGATTAGATCTTTTATTAAATGTGAGATGCTGAGTTTCATTAAATTACCTTGGCAGCATGATTTGTATGCAAAAGATAAGTCAACAAAAATCCAACAAATTGGAAGCTCATCGATACTTGAATAATTATCAAGAGTTAAAAATGAATGAAAGAGATAAAAGACAATGCTGAAATAATAAAATTGATAACATTTGTCTACCGAGCATATTCCATACAAAACTGAACACATTTCCTACAGGAAGACCTTCAACAAAGATCTCATCACCACTCATCCCAGGTGCAATTATAGTAGTTTCCCAATAAGGTGGTGCTGCATCGGCAGCGGCAGTCTCATATGGCTTTTTATTATGACAAAAAAGTGTAACGTAAATTTTAGTTATCAAAAAAGTAAACTTAAAAAAATCAGTCTACACAAGATAATTTTTGTCTATATGCCATAATTAATTTCCTTATAGAAATATCTATCACATTATCACCCTCTCATCCTCACACCCTCATTGCACATACCGGAGGCAATTCTTCTTTTTCAGTTTCTTTCTCGGGTTTAGCTGTCAAATTAGACCAAACACCATCGGTGCTTGAAGACAATTTCAAAACTCTAACAGTATCAACATTTTCATTTTCGTTTTGAGAATTATTACTGATATCATTGCCATTATTATCGTCATTACTGTTGTTACTCGAAGAGCTACTGTTGATTGTAGTAATCTGCTGTTCGGCAACCATCGGTGTTGTTTCACTTTCTATTATCTCATTGGTGTATTCTAGCGCCGGAGCAGACAACTCAACTTCCTGAACATCATCTTGTCCCTCTTGACTAGGAACCTAAATCAAGAAATGAAAAAATCTACTTAATCTTCTATGCACAATGCTCGAGATTTTTTATAAAAGTATAAATCTCACCCTAGTGTATTGACTCATGGTGAATAGTAATAGTAATTATAGTATATTATTACGAAATGCTCAAAACTTTATAAATAATATTTTAAATTAAGAAAAGATAAGTTTATTTTGGTTAAAAGAAAGAAATAATATATTATCAGTTCTCATATGTTCCTTTATACAGTATAAAAAGCAAAATTAAGACACTTATTGCCAAGAACAAGCATCACTGTATATAGTAGGTAGTACAACGTTTATTGATAAACTACTATATTGATTAAGAATCACGTATCACATGACACGCTCAAGTTATATCTTTTGATTTTATCAATATTCATTACTATTTGAAGATCTTGCCATCTGCAAGTTTCTTGCCGTCAAGATGACCATCCCAAGCCTAGTAAGTAGAGATAAATGATTCGATTGTTACCCTAAAATTTAAAATCCAAAGAGAAAGATCAAATTCGAATAAGTCTTACCAAATAATCCTCGAAACTTGAACGAACAGCAGGATCACTATGATCAACCTTTGTGAAGTTATAACTTTCATAGTCAGCAGCATCATATACTATCAAAAAGAAGAAAACATTGTTATTAACGTAACATTAATTAATTGAATAAAGAAAATTTTTGTACCTTCTTCTGGTATTTCTTGACCCCGGATTACAAAATAACCGGCAATTTCATTATTGTTATCTAAATAGAAAGTCAATTATTAATTTAAAATGCAATTTTATTATATAGAAACATATATTTATTAAATAATGTTATATACCTTCGCCTAGAACCAACAGACTACCAAAAGCATATTTACGAGCACGTTCTAGACGGTTATAAAATCCACCAATGAGATTTGAGCTTTGGTAGATTTTTTGAAGTTCTGAGTTATACTTGTAATCTGCGCGCCAAATGGAATAACCTTCGGGATCATAGTGTTCCCAGAACCAGTTAATAGCCGTTGGACGAGTATCATTATTAGAGTAGAAGCGCTTCCATTCTTCAAGATTTAATTTACTAGGTGGAAGAGAATCTAATTTGCTCTTTGGTTTAGGTTCAAGTTTTATTTCATCCTCCTCCTCTTCGTCTACTTCTTTGGCTTTAGCTTCCTTCTTTGGCTGCTCTTTTTTGGGTTCCTTCTTTTTTTCTTCTTTCTTGGGAGCTAAATTTAAACAAAAATTAATTTTGTATTATCAACAATTTTAAAGTTATATAATATTAAGACTTACGAGTCCAAACTTCAGCAACTTCCACAAGAGGAGCTTCACCCAAAACTTTTTTGAAGCTAGGTTGATTAACGAGTGTCACATACCAACGCGTAAGATTTTTATAATTTTTGCGGAATTCTGCGTCTAATACGTGTTTGAAACCTTGATAGAGTGCAGTGGCCACATTGATATCTGCCAATGTTATACGTTCTCCCACAAGATATGTCTTTTTCAACAATACTTTTTCCAACACCTCTAATGACTTTTTCAGACTATCAACAGCTTGAGAATGAGCCTTAGATCAAAACAACATTAATAACCAAAACCTAAACAGTAATAAATATACAATAAAAATCTTATCGATTACTTACTGGTTTATTATAGGATGCAATTTTAAGAATAGGATTTATCCAAGTATTCACATGAGGTGTGATCTCATTTTCAGCGAAAAGAATATAATGAAGAACTTGTGACGTTTCCTTTTTATCTTTGCCTAATAGATGAGTACCCTCCTTATGCGAAGCCACTTGTATTTGTTATTAATTAAAATATCGTTCATTAGTAACAATCCATGCCAGAATAGTTATATCCATATAAGCAGAATTTGATAATGTATGTATATATATATATATATATATATACACACACGCACACATTGAACTTCAGATGAAAAGGTCATCACTATTTATATCAGCTAGGGATAACTGTTTTAGGTATTTTATCTCATCATATTCATTTTATATTTCTTTGCATCAATCATAATTAGATAAAGCAAACTTACAATAATGTGCAATCGCTCCAGATTCATTCAAATGAACGCCATCGGTACTTTCGAACGCGGGGACCTAAGTGTCGATCAATTTACAATGACCGATAATTCACTTTTAATGTCTTTATTCAACTAGGATAATAGACGATGACTGTAGATTATGATTATATATACCTTGCTATGGTGGAATTTTGCCAAAAACTCTGGCGATTTGTCATGAGTCCCCAACTCAAACTCATTAACATCTACCTCAAGGTTGTTGTATTCAGCAACAATGAGAATTTTGTAGAGTCGAGGGTTATGGGCGTTACAGTAAATTTTCTAAAGCCAAAGAAAAACATGTTTTCAGTAAAATGTTATGCTTCATGTTACGTTTCCCCGAATTTGTGCAGCTGTTTATCGTTTGAATCAAGTCAGATAATTTAAATAAAAAATACGTAAGGAAGCTCAAAGTAATTCACTTAAAGTTTTTATTAGCCCATTAGGCAAACATTAGAAAACAAAAAATTTCATAGAGTACTTACCCCGACTGACGACATTTTTGTTAAGGATAATGATAATGATAATGTAAAGAATTAGAATTGAATGAACGCAGAAATCTCGTACAACTTATGGCACCAAAAAAAAATTCTTTGATCAAACAGTACTTCAACAAAAGATCTTCACGATAACTATCTGATTTCTGTTCGCCCAATAGAAAATGAACGAGTGGTAGTCAAAAGAATTGCTGGTCGGAAAGAATTTTATCAGTGTTTGGGAACACTTATACTTGTCGAGATCTTTGATTAAATTAAGTAATGTATGCTCAACCACCGCCTCAACAACAACCACAACAACCACCTGCAAATCAACAGCAGCCTTTAGCATCACATCGCACAGGCACTGCACAACCACCTCAACCACCTCCAGGTTGGCGGCCGCCTCCTCGTCCTTCACCATTTCAACAAGGTGCAAGGCCTGCATTTCCATCTGTACAACGCCCACCTGTAAATGGACAATCAGTACCCTTTCAACGACCACCGACTCCTGCAGGTACTCTTGTTTTGGCATTGGTTTTGAATTACGAGTTCAGATATTGGGCAAATAAATAGTGAATAAATATAAGATCGCGTCTCTAAGAAAATTTTCCTGATTGCATTAATTCTCTTCAAGGCATTAGACCTGGTCAGGTCCCACCTCCTGGCACTGCACCTCAATTCACAAGTCAAAGACCATCTCTGACATCAACTTCAAGCAATTCTGCTTTAAATTCTGGATATCAACAACAACTACAGCAACCAAATGTTCCAAATTCGCCTCAACCTCTACAATATCCTCCTACCAGACCTCCAATTCCGCCCACCAATGTTCGACCACCAGATAGTGTTAACGTGGATAATGTATCGAATCAAATGGAAACTTTATCCATAAATCAAGGTTCTTCACAATATGATGTAAGGATTGTAATAAAGATCGAAATCGGGGATATAAAAAATATACATGAATTTTCTTGTTAATAAATTTAATTATTGCCTTTAGCAAATTCCAAAGACCAAAAAAGCTCCAAATCGTGTATACCATCATTTAACGACTGAAATCAATACTTCTGGATACTCTGGCCCAACTGCAACACAACCTTTTGTGCAGCCAGCACCACCCAATATGTATTCACCATCAACCGCCAACAATATAAACCAACCTGGTCAGGAACCACCACCAAACTATAATTCCATAGTGCCACAGCCATCGCATGTCCAAGGGATGCAAACAATGATGCCTCCTCAATATATGCAAACTGGACAAATACCTGGTCCTCCACAGCCATTACAGCAGCAACAACAACTACCGCAACCACCTCGTCCCAATTCAATGTCTGCACCTCGCGCAAGGATCGACCCAAATCAAATACCTTCACCAGTAGTTGTTCAAGAGCAAGATCAGACTGTGTTTGATGAACAACCTTATTTAACCTGCTCAAAAACAGCTACTATACCACTTGCGAGCACAAATTTTAAAGCTATTGATGAAGGTATTGGTTGATGAAATTTTTAAATTATTTTTCTCAATAATATAATACTCAAATATACTTATACAAATATGTTTCTACGTAATAGGAAATTCGAATCCACGTTTTATGAGATTAACATTATATTCAATTCCTAATACCGAAGATTTACTTCAAACATCTCATCTTCCTTTGGGCGTTATTTTACAGCCACTGGCAAAGTTGAGAAATGACGAAGTACTAGTCATTTATAACTTTTTGGTCAATCTTATTTACGTATATTTTTTTTATTAATATGTATTGCTTAACTGTAGACACCAATTCAAACAGTAGATTTTGGAGAAGAGGGGCCAGTACGTTGTAGACGCTGCAAATCTTATATCAACCCGTGGGTGATATTTCTTGATGGCGGACAGCGTTACATTTGCAATATGTGTCAATTTTCTAATGAAGGTTTGCTTCGAATTTTTAGTATTATTTTTATTTCAATTGATTGTGTATTTGTTAATTCAAGCATTTTTCACAAATTAGTTCCTTCTGAATACTTTTGTAATTTGGACATGAGTGGAAGACGAGCAGATTTCGATCAACGACCTGAATTAAAATTTGGAACTGTCGAGTTTACAGCACCAAAAGTAATTAAACCATCGATTATAAAATAATGATTTAATATGAATTGAGTTATATATATATATATATTATAATTTCTGTGAACAGGAATACTGGGCAAGAGCTCCTTCACTTGTTTCTCATATTTTTGCCATTGATGTCTCATGGAATTCCATCAAAAGCGGTATGCTTGTTAGATGCGTTGAAGCCATTCGAGATATCTTGTACAATACTCCCAATAGTATTCCACAAGGTGGCAAGATTGGCATAATTACGTTTGATAAGGACGTACATTTTTACAATCTTACGGTAAATAACCTTATTTATCTATCAAGATTTTAAAAAAAATTATATATAATAATGATCATTGTTTATTTAGTCAACTATCGAGCAAGCCCAAATGTTGGTTGTACCGGACATTAATGACATGTTTGTGCCCCTTCATTCTGGATTACTAGTTGATCCTATAGAATCAAGGTAAAATGTTCGATTCATTTCATTTTTATCTTTAAACTCAAAATTTTATGATTAATGTTGAAATTGGATCCCATAAAGAGAAGTGATAGAAGGGCTGCTAAATTGCTTGCCAACCATGTTCGCCGAAAATAAAACAAGTGAATCAGTACTAGGGTCTGTCGTCAAAGCTACTCATACTGCTCTGGTAAGAGATTAAAGAATAGTTAGTTTTTGTTTGTGAACTTTTTTCAACTTTCTATTTTGACATAAATGATTATTTTATCCTTAGAATGAGACAGGAGGAAAAGTTTTTGTTTTCCAAACATCCCTTCCAACTTCCGGACCAGGAGCAATAAGAAATCGTGATGATTCTAAGCTATATAATACTGAGAAGGAGCGAACATTATTTGGTCCTCAAGATGGATATTATAAGAATCTTGCTATTGATTGTGTAGATGCTGGTATTTCGATTGATTTGTTCTTGTTCCCTAACGCGTACATAGATGTGGCAACAATCGGTATATATGATTCCTTGTTTGATTGTTTTCCTGATAAAAGTTGTTAGCTTAATTAGTTACATATTCGATCTTTTCAGGGCTTCTATCTTCCTTAACCGGAGGTGAAACATATTTTTATCCAAACTTTGACGCTGAAAAGGATGGGAAAAAATTTGCAAATGAGCTCAAACACGGTATTACAAGAGAATTCGGATACAATGGGTTAATGAGAATAAGATGTTCCAATGGTAAGTATTTTTTATTAAAGACTAGTTCTCGTTATAATTTCTGTGATTTATTTTAATTTGCACATTAATTTACAGGGCTGAAAGTTGAAGATCACTATGGCAATTTTAATATGCGAAATTCCACTGATCTTGAACTCGCTGGTATTGATAGCGACAAAGCATTCGGTGCCTTACTAAAATATGATGGTAAATTAGACGAAAGATCGGATGCCTTCATCCAATGCGCTCTTTTATACACAACATCGGCTGGCGAACGAAGAGTGAGAACACACAATCTTAGCATACCAGTTACAACTTTACTTGGTAACGTGTTCAGGCACGCTGATATGGACACAACTGTGAATTTTCTGGCAAAACAAGGTGAAATTCAATTTAATTGCTGCGTATTTTTTAATTTCTCTGTTTCGCTTTATTAACTTTTACTTATCCGCCTAACAGCCGTAGCGAATACTGTAACAAAACCTTTACGCGAAATCCGTGATCAGTTGACCGATAAATGTGTTAAAATATTGATGTCATATCGAAGGCATTGTGCCGCGTCTAGCTCAGCTGGACAACTTATTTTACCTGAAGCCTTTAAGCTGTTCCCGTTATATGCATTAACAATGCTAAAGTCAAAGGCGCTACGTGGTGGTATGTATTCTTTTATTCACTGAATTTCTTTCAAACCAATTTATCAAAAATATTAATATATTGTTTTGCTATAGGTGTAAATCTTACAAGTGATGCTCGTGTACATTTTATGCGATTAATAAAAAGTATTGGTGTAGCAGAAAGTATAGTACTATTTTATCCACGTATGCTTCCGGTTCATAATCTCTCGGAAAAGGTTTGTTGATAAGGCGTCTTTTTTCACTATTTGACACTATTGTACTCCATCCAGCATATATAAATGATAATTTGATTATCGCAATTAAAATATTCATCGATAATTTGCAATTATTGAATGAGAAAAATAAACTTACTTTTATTGAAAATTCAGGTTGGTTATCCGGATGCATATGGGCGGGTGAAATTGCCACCATTGATACGTGTATCATATGCGAGATTAGATCCAGAAGGAGCATATTTATTAGGTATTAACAATATTTTATTGTTCCTTGTCATTTCTTTTGATATATTTATAAACTAAATTTTTATTTCTTTAAATCATTCTTAGAAAATGGTCAAATATTAATTTTCTGGATAGGCCGTCAAATTTCGCCTGAATTTGTGAAAAACGTTTTTGGAGTTGATTCTATTGATTTTATTGATCCAAAAATCGTAAGCACGACATCATCATACGTAATCACTTTCATCCTTTTATTTATTAATCATATAATTTCTCTATTATTTACTCAGTCTTCACTACCCGAGCTTGATAATCAAACATCGATACAAATACGCACAATTATTTCATATCTTCAATCACAAAGGTCTAAATATTTGCGTTTGACCATTGCACGAATGCAATTAGATCCCACAATAGAGATAGAGTTTCACAATCTTCTGGTAGAAGATGAGAACAACTTTGCAATGTCATACGTCGACTATTTATGTTATATTCACAAGCAAATACAAACAGAGGTAAGTATGAACGATTGAAGTTGATAAACTTTGCATCTTACAAGGACTTTCCGTTGAAGGATCTTTTGAATTATTGCGAGTCTTATCTATTATTGGTTATCATTCCATAAGCATTGAATGAGTGATAGGCAAAAAGGGTTAGGATTTATCTTGAGTTAGGTTTTTTTCTTAATTGGACAAGTCATACTTTCTCCTTTAGAACACTTTATTGTCCATTTTCCATATAACCTGTACTCTAAAATTTTGGTTGATTTATTTGTAACATAAACTTTAGAATTATCAGACACTGAATGAACATCACATGTAAAAGAAAATATTAATTAAAGAAAATAATTCGATCGATTTATTTATCTATCATGTGATTTAAACGAAAAGATTAAAAAAAGCAATTTCTATTTTCTTGACTTGTACAAATGGCTTCGATAGCATGTTTTTCAGCGCTTCGAACTTCTGTTGTGAAGAACGCTTTTTGGAAAAGTAATGGTAATAATATCATTGCATAAGCGGGTTTTATGCTGAACTTGTATTGTAAATAGGCGTATTGATAGGGCGAGTTTTGGTATAATAAAGTTGCTTTGTTGACTAGAGCAAGTAATGGATACTTGAATCCCAAACTTGTACATAAATCAGCTTTTCATTCAACACCAATTCATTTTCAAGGTATTGCTTTTGATTATATTTAATTTCAAATGATTTCGTTCAATCTAACACGTTATTTTCCCGTCTTCAGCCTCAGAAAAGCCAAATACTCCCGGCTTTGGCTCACCAAAATCATACGCCAAGAAAATCGAAGAACTTACAGAATACGGAAAATATTTATCGTCCATTCTCCCAAAGTACATCCAACAATATTCCGTTTATAAAGATGAATTGACAATCTACGTGGCTCCAAGTGCCATAATTCCTGTCATAACTTTTTTACGCGATCACACCGCAGCACAATATAAACAGGTACAAGACATATCTGGTGTTGATTACCCGTCACGCGAACATAGATTTGAAGTTGTATATAATCTGTTGAGTCTACGATATAATGCGCGGATACGTGTAAAAACGTATACGGACGAAGTAAAACCGGTGCCATCAATTGCCCCTTTATATAGCGGTGCTAATTGGTATGAACGGGAAGCGTATGATATGTATGGTATTTTTTTCTCGGGACATCCGGATTTAAGACGGATTTTGACAGATTATGGGTTTGAAGGACATCCAATGCGAAAAGATTTTCCGTTGACTGGTTACGTGGAAGTAAGATACGATGATGAAGTCAAAAGAGTGATAGTAGAACCGTTGGAATTGACTCAAGCATTTAGAAATTTTGAAGGTGCTGCATCTCCATGGGAACAGACTGGTGAGATATTAATCAATAATAATAACAATAATAGTCTCAATATCCGTGCCTTGTGTGAATTTCTGTTAATTCAATTACAATTACTTAGGCCCTGGACGTGATGATCGCCCAGAATCATTCAAAGTTGAAAAGTTACTAGCAAAACCAACAGCCGAAGCTGAAAAGAAATAACCATAAAGAAATGCCTTAATTTTATTTACTTGCTAAAATGCTGATAAAGTTTTATTATCAATAAATAATATGTGTATACTATTATTTTCTTAAACTGTAAATTTGATGATTTTCGTGATAAAAGTAAAATGTCCTCTGCAACAAGTAAGATAAACAAAAAATTTCTTATTTCTGCACCGGGTAAAGTCATTCTATTTGGAGAGCATGCAGTAGTTCATGGAAGGGTTGGTACCATATTCTATGAATAGGGTCAATATCATTAAAGTGTGCTAACCAAACCCCTTAAATAAGTATAATTTTTTTTTGCGTCAAATTTATTTATTTTTTTTAGACTGCAGTTGCAAGTAGTGTTGGACTTCGTTCCTATTTATATTTAGAAACGCGTGAGGAAGATCTCGTAGAATTGTATTTACCGGACCTTGGTGCCACTGCACCTTTTAGCTGGAAAAAGTCAGAACTTCTTCATGACTTTGCTAGAAATCTTAAGGAAAAAGGTGCTTAAAATTAATATGATAATTATACTTTTTCGAATCGATCTTTCTAATTGTCGAATCTCAATACGACTAGATTCCTTTAATCAAATACTTTATGAAAAAGTAAAAAAATCTATTGAAGGGAATTCGTTAATTCAAATTCAACAGCAACAAGCAGCCGCCACTGCATTTCTTTATTTATATTTGACTCTGGTTCATATCGTGGAAACTCGTCAAAAAGACCAAAAACAAGAACAGTATGGTGGATTTCGATTATCACTTTAGATTAACAGTTTCCATATTAAATTTGTTAAAATCTTATTTGTTTTTTTTTATTGAAGATTTGGACTGACAATTCGTGTAAGATCAACACTACCGGTCGGTGCGGGTCTCGGCTCTTCGGCTTCATACTCTGTGTGTCTCGCGACTGGCTTATTGCTGTCTTTTGGATTTATTGATATCTCTAATGCTAATGAAAATCACAGCATTGATACTGGTTTATTTTCTTCCTTCTCATCTAATGCTGAATTAATTAATCACTGGGCATTCCAAGCGGAAACGGTTCTTCATGGGACCCCATCCGGCGTCGATAATACTGTGGCCACCTTTGGTAAGTTTTTTATATTTATTTGAATTTAAATTATTAAAACTTATTTTGAATTTATTTCTAATTCAGGTGGTGCATTAAAATTCACAAAGGAATCCTCGGGATATCTTACGATTGAACATCTAAAAAGGTATATATGCCAAATTGATAGTATCTATCATTTTAGCTTTTTAGTATATTAACAATTAGATATAGCTTCCAGTCAATCCGCTTTCTTCTTGTAAACACCAAAGTTTCACGTGATACACGAACTTTGGTTGCAAATGTTGGAGTTAAACTTGAGAAGGTACGCAAATTAACTGCTTGATCAATAAATTACTATAATAAATATTATCTGTTTTTATAATATAGTACCCTGGTATCGTTAAGCCAATCTTGGATGCTATTCAAAATATTAGTTTATATTTTGTAACGCTTTTAGAGCATGGTAAGTATAATTCAATTATAATATGAAACGATTTCTCATGCTTGTTTCGTTAACCCGAATTTTTCTTTATTATATAAAAAGTTAGAGATAACGCCTTTTTAGAAAATTTTGAGGTATGGCTAAATTAATTTATTTCTTCAATAATATCATTATATCATCACTGATGATTGCTAAATTCAAAAAATAGTATCTAATCGATTCAAATCATCATCTCTTAAATTCTTTGGGTGTTGGTCATTTGGCTCTTGATAAAATACGAGAGATTACTGCACGCCACGGTTTACATTCAAAACTTACTGGCGCTGGTGGTGGTGGATGTGCACTCACTTTGTTACGTGATGGTAAATTGATTTATTATTTACTTACTTTGTGTTAACCAATTATAAATTCGATAATGAAAAATACTACTATTTCTGCACAGATGTCCAAAATGAAGTCATAGGACGCGTAAAAAAAGAGTTATCTGAATTCGAGTGTTTTGAAACCTCGGTTGGTGGACCAGGTGTTGGAGCAATTAATCCTCTGGGTGTTGTCAATGTTAATGAATTTGACACTATGGAAAAGTCGATGCTTCAAGAAATTAGTGGATGGCATTTTTTTTAAGGATGAATCTAATTGTAACAATGCAACAGCCAAATTGTAAGATCGTGTGTAACATAAAAATTCAAAAAATGTTCTGTTGCGAATTTCTCCAGGTCGTGATCACGCAAGTGGTGTTAGTGAGTATCGTATAGCCACCAGTTTAGAGTTCAACCTCTCAAAAAGTGCAAATAAGCGCCACTTTATAATATACGTATCTAAAATTTAATAGCAGATATAATATTTATTCTTCAAATTCATCATTTTCTTTGACAATATCTTAATATTCATCATTATTAATTTCAATATTATTCTCACAATCTGATTCAAATAAAAACTCATTTTCTGTATCATATTACACCGAACGCTAGAAATTAAAGCTATTTTGTGGCAAATTAAATTAAATCAGATTAAAATGAAATCTAGTAAAATAAATAATCAATGACGAAATTTAAGACAGAGATCTCTCTAAATGTACCCTTTATAAATACACACGTTACATACACCCTTTCTAAATGCACTCTTTATAAATGCACATAATATACATTCTTTCTAAATGCATGTTATGGTTCAGTTTCAACTTATAAGATTTCTAGTTATTACTTTTTATATATGCACACCCTTTCTAAATGCATACTCTATTTTTTTTTAAAAGAGATATACTTAGAGAGATTTCTTTCTACTATACTTTATTATTCAAAAAAAATTACCAGAGTTACATTTATTATTTTAATAAATAAATTTGCTTATTTTTAGATATAATTTTTCAATGATGAGAAATTCAAATTTTATAATAAATTATTATACGTATATTAATCTATACTAATTAATTATATATATATATATTCAAATAAAATAGTAAAGTGATTTAAAAAAATGATTTTATTAAATTACATTTTTGTGAAAAATTATTTTGAATTCAAGTATTATTTTTAAAAATTTGTCAAAATTAGACTTTAAAAAATGGTGCTTATTTTTGAAACTATATAATATTTAGTGCTTTTTTTATTGGTGAAAATTACAATCAGTTTTCAGTTTGGTTTTGCATTAAGTTTTCCAATATAAATATTTGATATTTCTTTTTATTAATAAATATTTAGTTTTTTCATTTTTTTGATATTATTACAAGTTTTTGATTTGGTTTTGTATTGGTATTGATTAAAAATTTTAATAAACATTTGGTCTCTCTATTTTATTGGTATCAATTTGATTTGTATTAATAAATATTCAGTTTTTTAAATACTAAATTTAATTTTCTTTAAAATTATATTAAAATAATATTAATTTTTCTTTGAAAGAAATAAGTTATAAATTTTATTAAATGAAAACAATTTCATTTTTTAATAATTATATTTCCAATATCAAAAAACAAATACTCAAATAAAATTATAATTCTCAAAATAATCAATAATTATTATGCTTGCTATATTATTAAAGAAAAAGTTAATCAATTATTATACTAAAAGATTAATAAATTATATTTCTTATAAAAAGAATTAAAAAAATTGTATTTTAATATTGTAAATATATTTTTTCAATGATAATAATAATGATATTAATGAATTAGAACAATATATATTTGAAAAATCTACCAACAAAAAAATTGATATTTGACTTGGTAAAAAGTAAATATTTTTTATTTTATTTATAAATAAATTTAATATTAAAAGTTTTTGCTTTTTTATAAGATTTATCAAATTCAATTTCCTTAACTTGCTAAAATGACTTGCAATTATTTAGCTATTTCTACTACTTCTATATTTTCTAAATAACTTTTTTCTTCTGGAGAAATTATGATTTCTGATAAAAGATTTAATCTTGCATTGAAAATAATTAGAGTTAGCCAATGTTTGAAATTATGAACTCAGGGTTCTTTAAAAAATAAATTAGACTTTTAATTTGTATTTTTTTGCTTTTTCTTTCTTATTTTATTTGGATTACATATATATTGAACTATCTTTATATATTAAATAATAAATCATATTATATTATAAATATATACTAAATACATACTGAAACTTGAATAAATACAAATTTATTTTTGAATTGCATCAAATTTATACTTGTACTTATACAAATTTAAAACTAAACTCAAACTGAACTGAACTTGCATTTGTATTGAATTAAACTTGAACTGAACTAAACTCAAACTTGTACTAAACTCAAACTTAAATCAAATACAAACTGAACTTGAATTTGAACTGAACTCGAACTAAACTCAAATTCGATATTGAACTCAAACTCGAATTAGATTTTTTGAAAAGTTCAAAAAAGATTCGAAGTTTGAATCAGACTTAAACTAAACTTTTTGATATATTCAAGAAAGATTTAAAGTTTGAACTAGACTTAAACCAGACTTTTTGATATGTTCAAGAAAGATTTGAAGTTTGAACTAAATTGAACACAAACTAAATTTGTCAAATTTGAATTGAACTTGAACTGAACTGAACTGAACCAAATTTTGGAACCCTAATTTCAGTACTATATGTCAGCTCATGTTGAATTTGATATAACTATATTACAAAAAAATAATATAAGTACTATAAATTCATCTTTTTACCAATATATATATTATATAAAATCTACTACTCAATATTAAATCAGCAGAGTTGATATAATTAAAACTATATATAGATTATATAATAAATTCATTATTTTATAGAATATAATTTCTAATTAAACATGAAATAGATATGATTTATTATAGTTTTTGTAATAAATATAGAGCTTCTGTAAAAGATATCTAATAAAGATAACAGACATATATGAGAGATTTAACTGATATCCAGAAATTTTATTATTGATTGAGAATTATATATAAACTATATAAAATTGAATCTGATATATTCTATAATATAAGTTATTAAAATATAATAGATCTAAAATTTTTATAAATCACATAATTAACTAAATCTCATATAATCGATAAATAAATCATAAAAAATTAATAATTTTAGCAATTTAATAGCTCATTAAAATTCTAAATACTCAGATAAAGAATGAAATAAATATTGCAAGATGAGAGCTATTAAATCAGATAAAACTCCAAGTGAATAGAGTAATCAATTCTATTTTATCTTATATATTTTAAAGAAAATGATCATTTATCTAATAGGAATACTAAACATCTTTTTCATGCAAAAAGATTAATTCAGTTATCAAATAGGATTTTATATGTATCTAAAAATGAATTTGCCATCTGTCAACTTTGCGATTAACTTGTATATATTAGAGAAGCAAATATGTTAAGAGTTATATTTATAGAGAAATTAAGAAATATTGAACTACAAGTTGTACTGCTTATATTTACATTAGTTTTGAGAAGTTTGAAAAGATTAAACAAAAACCAGAATCTCAATATTCATTCAATGATAAATATGCATTACATGATTATAAATTGTGGATACAAAATGCTATCAGAAGAATTAAACATGCTAGAGAAGTTGGAAAAAATATCCAAGTTGTAAAGATCATACAACAGAAATGGGTAGAAATTTTCTACTAATCCGATGACATGACAGCCAAGCAATTAGCTGAGCATTACAAATTATTATGAGCAGTTTGAGAAGAAATATATCAAATTAATAATGCAATATATATATCTATTTATTATAATAACTTATTTATATATCTATTTATTTGACGTAACTTATTTATATATCTATTTTAAAATAAAAACATCTAAGATATCTCTTGAGGGCTAGTACTTTGCTTTGCGGGTATAAAATACCCAGACCAGACTTTTATTTACTGCTATTTTGTGATGATTAATAACTTTTTTTGTCATTTTATAATTTTCATGAAAGATTCCAATTTTTTCTACATTATAAAATAAAAGTGTTACTATATACTATGAAATTCAATAAAGCATATTCAGATTTGATTCATCAATTGCCTCCCTTTCTTGTGTGTGAAGCTTGGAAGCATCTTTTTTCCATTTGTTATATCAATAATAAATATTCAGGTTATTTTGCTATATATTAATTAAATGATCTGTGATATTTATTCGTAATAAATTTTCAATACGTGCTATTGGCCGAAACCTATCATTTAATCCTAACAATCCTAACAACCTAACGTTAACGAAAAATGCGCTTTTTGATCCAATTACTATTGTTTTGTTTAATCCAGGAAAGTATTTTATGAATCTTAAAACAGCTGTGGCATCACACA
>CAJVPL010001077.1:0-16873 GCA_910591945.1 Ambispora gerdemannii | reverse complement strand
ATCTAATAATCTCTCCCAAAGTCTTGTTGCGGCATAAATCCTCTAATTCGCTAAAACAAAGCAAAGTCGCAACAATATAGTATGCATATAACGTATAACATATATAACTTGATTAATTTAATTGGGTGGACTGCAGTGTTGTCAAATCCAGCAATTAATTAGTCGGGACACATGTCCTGACCAATTAAATTGCTGGATTTGTGTCCAAACAATAACATTGGATGGACTTATTTGAAGAATTATAATTCAGGATTTGATAAAGCTAACGATTTTATGGATTAAGTCCAGGACGGTCTCTTTCGGTCCTGGGATCGGACTGGACATATTATTTAACATCACTACTGTCAACCCGTTATCATTTGTATATATTTCGATATACCCGATGAACTGTCATATAAAAACACATTAAATTCACAAGATTACGTTTATAACAATACGATGATTTTTAGTCCATATTATCTAGCTCCTGTTTACCAGTTGCATATATCATCCCACTTGTATTATGTGACACTGTCTTTAGATTTATTCAAATTCTTTTGTTGCATTCTTCTACACTAACATTCTAATCTACAACAATAACTTGGTTTTTATGTTGATACAAAATGCATTTCTGATGCCAAAAACCATCATCAACTATGTAATATTACACTCGATATTGTGCCTGGGAAACATACCAAAAAGTTTGCTCAGTTATTCGTTCATTAAATCAAGCTAAATCACATTAAAACTATATAGTCAATGTGTATTGGATCTTTATCACTAGAAAGCAAGATTAATTAGACGTCGTTAACTTGTTAGCCCTGACTGTATTCAATATAATAGTCATATTTCTTTAATTCTATTGATCAGATTTATATACTGAACTGTTTGGTATACAGAGAGAATCATATAATGAATCAAATATCCCAGAACAAGCAGTTTTTTGTAACCAGAGTCGACCGCATCTCGCATGCAACATATATAAAGCCCTATAAAAATCGAGATTTTTACCGAGAAATTTTAAAGTTTTTATTCTGGAAAATTCTGGCATCTTTATCAAATTCCTGGAACAATTCTGGAATCATTAATTCAGAAAATTTCTTTTGGATATTTTAAAGAGTATTTATTCACTTTTTCTTATTAATTGATGTATTTAGTATTTAACTTTTTTGTACAATATTTTTTATAAAATAAACTTTGGGAATTGAGCTTCCTATATACAGTAAAACCTCGATATAACGAAACCTAGATATAGCAAAATCCTTGATATAACGAAAGAAAAAAAGACTTTTTGTTTTAAAATTACCTCTACATAGCGAAGTTCATAAGGAAACTCGATATAACGAAAAAGAATTCCAGCTCGAGAGATTTGTTATATCGAGTTATGACTGTACAATAGGATGTATGTTTTACTGCAATACTATTTTACAATTTTATTTTATTATAAATACCCAAACAGTCAGTTTCATATAAATATATTGTGATTTTTCTATAATTTATATATTCCGTTACAAATATAAAAGTTGAAATAAGAATTAGGATTTTAAAATCAGAAATATTTAACATTGTTACATGATATCACGAGAACCAGTATTCCGATTCAAACCATTTGATATGTAATTTGTTCGAATTAAATCACTGGTTCGCGAGATTTCATGTAAAACGTTAATTTATTAGGAATGAACCGGAATATCTCGGTCTAATTCAACAATTATCATCATTCGATTCAGCATATCAAGACAAACTAAACGGTAGTAATTTTGTTTAAATCGGATTACTGATTATCAAGATATCACGTAAAATTGTTAAATTTTATCTTTTTTATATTCCGGATTTCTTCTGATTTCAAAATCGGAAGAAAACTATACTCGCACAGCGACCAAAAGTGTTTATTGTGTTTACATACTTATTATTTGTTTTTTATCATACCACAATTGTAATGATTATTAGTTGATTATAATATTCAATTATATATTTTATGTTTTTTAAAATGAATGAAAAAAGTTCTATCTAAGTTCAAATTTAGTTTTAGAAAATCCAAATACAATGTAAGTTTTTAGCGACAGATTCTCAAGTTCTAAAATACGTGTATAAACAACACACCTGTAAAATGAAATTTAGCCAATTTTATTTTGGAAAAACCAATTATATTTCTGCAAAATAAACAAGATTCACAGTACAATTTCATTAAAGTTTTTGAGGTTAAATTTAGATTTCTATAAGGGTGTTGCTTATAACGGCAAACTATGATATATTTAACCTTAAACTTATTAATTTAGTAACAAATTTTAATGAAATTGTACTGTAAATCTTGTTTGTTCATTTTGCAGCAAAATAATTAGGTTTTTAAAATTTTTACAGGGGGTTACCTATACACAGCAAAATACGATACTGTTTTTTATGTTTAAAAAAACTAGTTCAAAGATCATAAAATGAACAATAAACTTCCTAGTTGAATGTCTCAGAAGGATCAAATAAACGGGAAAAGTTTTTATTATAATAAGATAATACCAGAAATAGTTGCCAGTAAAAAATAACTCGCTTCTGGCTTAATTGATTGAGAAACCGTTTTAATTTTTTAGGTTTCTCCTGTATTGATAGTTTTCATTGCCGTTAAACAAATTAATAAAGACTATCGCTATGATTTCTTTGTTTTTGCATGTAGCCGGTTTAGCTTTATTAAGCGATAGCATGTGCAATTACACATCAAGCTAAAGTTTGGCGTTTATTAAAAAACTGAATTTAACGTTAATAATTTATTTCTTTTTGTTTCTCTAAATATTATAAAAAAAGCTCCAAGTGAAAAACTTGAGCGTATATATATTTATATAGAATAAATTTACAAGGTTTATAAAAGATTTAAATAAAAAAAAACTTGACATATGTAGTAATAATCAGAGCTTTATCAATATTTGACGCTACTTATGCCAAAATTCATAATGTCAAATCATCGTCAAATTGTCGAGTAATATATGCGTCTAAAATAAAAGTGATGCTCGAGTTTTCATTAAAACTGTATAAATTACAAATAATAAATCCAAAAAGTGAATAAACAAATACCATTAGGCTCTTTTTTGGGATTATTTAAAGAAGTGATATCAACTCCTAAAACAATATTCGGTATTTATTAGTTTTCATAAAGAAACAAAGATTAAAAAATTCATAATACGTAAAGATACCTGCTTTTTCAATTATTTTTGAGATTGATCGGCTTTTGAATACTGCACCTTTATGAATTTCAGTTTTCTTTTTCTTTTTTGATTTCATACTCTTTTTACTTCTTTTAAATTCATATTTTTTCCAAACCGTACTATCCCAGCTATCGAATGTCGTTACAAGTTCTTCTGCGGTCGGTCGCTTCATTGGATCAGGATTCCAGCATTGAACAATTACCTCTCGATACCAGTCTGGCATATATTCTGAAAGAGGTGGGCGAAATCCATCACAAATATCGAAGATAAGTCTAATATCGTGATCACGATCGCTAAAAGGACGTTCGCCATTCCACATTTCCCATATAATCATCCCTAGGGAATATATATCACTGGCTGTAGTGTATCTTTGCTTTCGTAAAACTTCTGGCGCAACATATGAAATTATACCATAAACTTCTTCATCACCTGTGATCATTGATATTTCTTTGCACCGTCCAAAATCGGTTATATTTAAAAAAACTGGAGAATCCTTTTCACATAAAATATTACCACTATGCAAATCACGATGAACGAATTTTTTATAATGCAGCGATTTCAATCCTTTAGCTAAAGATCTCAAGCATTCCATGTCAAAGTACTCGGTGTTGCTTATATTATGTAAAGCAACATCATAAAATTCTAAGACTAGAATATAGTTCTTTGTTTTAGGGTCTCTTGAGATCCCATAAGTACGACATAGACTAGCATAATCTCTATTTATGATTGTTGAATCTATCTATAGTTTAAAATATTAATTATAACATGCAAATTAGAACTTAATAATCAAACTTGAAAAGCTTACTTCTTGAATAATCTCAGGGTTAGCCTTATTTGATTCGAATAACGTTTTCAGTGCAACAATAGTCGCTTCTTCTCGAATAAATTTTCTTGCTTTTTGATCATAACTACATACACGTCCTGAATTCCAGATTGCACTCGATACACTGCCAAATCCTCCTTCAGCTATAAACTTAATTTCACTAAATTCGTCATAAGGAATCCACTCAAACCAGGTATCAGTGCCAAAAATAAAAGCGTCGAGTTGTACTTGTTTTATTTTATCATCGATTATATCATCTCCAGTGGTCCATGAAGGTAGCTCACAGTTAAGGCAAATTTCCATCTTGTCATTCCATATTTTTTGACATTTTGAACAATTTCTCTCGATTTCTTCCTCGATTTCGTCCTCGATTGCCTTCTTGCTTTCTTCCTCCATTTCAGATATAATTAATGGAGAATTTATATAAAAGTATAGCGGTCGGAAAATAAATGAATTCGTTATATATTTAGATAAAATTGTTATTTCAACATCCACAAGCAGTGTAGGCTTTATTTAAAAATAGCTATCATTGTGAAATAAGTTTTTAATGCAAGCTATTTGCGAGCGTACAATCATAATACATAACGATAAAAGGAAAAAACTGCAACAATTACGTAATTTTTAACTAATGCTAACGTTAACGCGCACTTAACTCGAATATCGTCGGGATTATAAAGGTAACTGAAAAAATTGATTTTGTGATTATATGGGAGGTGAATATCGCTATATGGAGGTTCGTCTGTATTGGTATCCTTTCTTCTGTGTCAATAGAGATTTTTATGCAATTCGGCATATTAACTTTCTGAGGTTTTTGCTTGCTGAAGTTCCTCTAATTTACCTGCGAGACCAATATTGTTAAAATATCTCTCCAAAAATACTCCTTTCAAAGTTGATCATGTAATAAATTTTAGAAGTAGTTCTTTATATAGCAATAGCGATACGTAGTTGGACATTTATCGATAACGATAACTATACATATGATAACAACCTTTTTTCAAAAAATGGATTATATGTACATGTAGTAAAAATACAAATATAGTAATACAACCGTATAACGATACATGCTATACAGTAAAGTACCCTAGCCATGGCAAAAAAATGGCCGGTTCACGTGCTGGTTGCACGAACCAATAAAAATTCGTAAATTTTTAATCAACTCGGCAAAAATGTAAAAATACGGGAAACAGATGCCTAAATCGAGCTTGGTATACTAAAAAAAGAGTCGGAAAGGCAATTTTACATATAATCTTCCAGCTCTAGCCCTAATCCTAACCTTTAAATTAACCTTCAACAATAACCTCTATTATCGTAGAATTTTTCCAGACATACACAAATATCACGTGAATAGACCTTTTTTTGCCATGGCTAGGGTACTAAATTGCCTAACGGCGATCAACCATGTGATAGTTCCGAAGACTACAAATATTACTTTATTATATTGCCCGTTTGGTTGTAACAGGAATTGTTGCAATTTGCTGGTACTTATATATTCGTTAGTTTGCCGAATTAGATTCGAGACAAAACAACACCCCAACTACGCATAATGCTAACGCACCATCACATATTTCGGAAGATAGCCCTTTTGACAAGCTGATATTATATAAACTTGTCGACGATAGATAGAAAATTTATTAATTGGGTTATATTAAACCTTTTGCCGTAAAGCATTGCTTACGAAACTCTACAGATTTCTAGCAGGTCTACAGGCAAGCTTCTCCCCTATCGCTCCCTAAACAAATTATTTTATTAGATCCTTTATGTTCGTGGTGGCGAGATTATTATGATATTACTAGACTTGAAATTTGTTCTCGAGATTATAATGAATTTGGGGTGAAAGAGTTTCAGAGGTACGCCACGCGTGTTTATTGAGTATAACAATTTATAAAATTTTTTACACAGAAAATCAAAATGATTTTGCTGATTGGGTTCCTTCAGCCCACGCCCTTCGAGTTGCTATCAAAGAAGACAAAGGAAGCAAAGACACTTCTGCCCCCAGTTGTTGTGATCATTAGGTTTTTCTACTCAATTGATAATTTCGTTGCAAGCTGTTTCGTTTGAATTTGCAGTTAAAAAGCCTGCGACAAAGAAAACGAAAAAACTTCTGTTAAGACTCCGAAAAATAAACAAGAGGATGAGGTTGAAGTATATTCTACTATGAATATCTAAGAAGCTAAAAGAAAACGCAGCACCAATAATTCTTCAAGTTGCAAAAAAATCAAGATGGTAAGTGAGAATGAAATTTTTACCACCTACATATAATATGTTTGATTTATCCTTTTAGCCTTACTAATTAAACCCTTGTCTTTTTAATATTCACAGATACGGGGAATCTCCGGTTTATTGGTGTGAATTATGATAAAAGATGATTTTACGATCCTCACATACGGTTAATTCTTCTAATAATGCAGTGGCGTATGTTGTGAGGGATTGTAGCGGCAGTTCTTTATTTATAGCTATTCGTAGTTATGATATTCATTATTCGACATTGTTCAAAAAAGACAATTACGAAAGATTACATATTACAAGATAATTACGAAAATTTACATTTGTCGCAAGATAATTACGAAAAATCATATATCGCAAGACAACCGCGTAAATTACAAGAAAAATGTAAAAATTATATCTTGGAGGACAATCGCGCGAGCTGTCTATTTACACGGTGCAAGTAAATAATTTATATGCCAATTTTTATTTTTACGTTAATCAATTACTTTAAATTTATGATATTTGATATACCATCGGTCCTATCGGTCTCAGCGGTCCACTCAAGACCGGTCCAAAAGACCAGTCCGGACCAAGTCTTTATCAGACTACAAGTATAACGATAACATCCCTTTCTTTCCAAATTGATTTGTAACTTTGAAATGTTAACGTCAAGAGATAACGATAATGATTTACACGTTACATGTGTGCGTTACGGTCAGTACATGCATAAAATTTCCATTTATGTTATATCTGGCATGCAAGTGTTTTTTTGACGACCAACATACGTACATACCGTACAAAACAAATGTCATCTGCAACTGACTGGTTGGAATACGCTAAATCAGAAAAACAAATAAAATTTTTTGATTTTGATAAATTTTCCGATAAAGAAGTAATCGGAAATGGAGCATTCGGTGAAGTTTATAAAGCCGAATTGGAAGATGAAGATTTAACTGTCGCTTTAAAATGCCTTTATGTTAAAAATAAAACATATAATGAAGAAATAAACAACCAGTTTATTAAAGAGGTATAATTTTATTTAACGTTAAGATTTGAAATATCTAAATTCAAGACTAACGCTAATGCAATCGTGCTTCATTATAAGTTGAAAGTCCTTATTGAAATTAATCATCATAAAAATATTATTCGCTTTTACGGAATCACTCGAGGTAAAATATATCGATTTGGTTCTATTAAAGTCTAATATAATTAATAAAAAATATTCTTCAGATCCGATTTCTACGAAGTACATGCTTGTTCTGAAATATGCTAATGGCGGAACTCTTAGAGAATATTTAGACGTCAATTTCGACAAAATGAGTGGCAATGACAAATTGAGTTTAGCTAAACAACTCGCTAAAGGAGTAAAGTGTATACATGGTGCAGGCATTATTCATCGAGATTTGGTAAGAAACTTTTATATATTTTCAATACACTGTAGTTCTAATTTGGATTTTATAACTACTAATCTAATTTGGAACTGTTTCTTATAGAACCACAATAATATACTCGTTCATAATAAAAAAATCAAAATTTCCGACTTAGGCTATTCAAAGCTTTCAAATGATCAATCTCACTCGAAAACCGATTTGGGCGTGATGAGTTATATTGATACCGCATTTCTAAGAGATATAGCTAATTTCAGACGAAACGAGCAATCCGACATTTTTAGCATTGGAGTGCTATTTTGGGTTCTTTCCAGTGGTCGTCCCCCGATTAATCAATATGGATATGTTTTATGTTCTTCACCAGAAAAAGAAAAAAGAATTTGGGGAACTCCAGATAAGTATGTTAACCTTTATCAAGCATGCTGGAATGACGTACCAACGAATCGTCCGGATATTCATGAAGTAAACAAACAACTTAAAGAAATAGAATGGCCAACCATTTCGCCTGCTTTAGTTCCAGAAGTAACGGAATTTGATTCGGATATTGATACTAATTTTAGTTCTAAAGAGGAAGACGAAATTACAATAGAATCGGAAATTTTAAATGATGAGGAAATTATTGATGGATTAGTAACTCTATTAGATAATTTACTCAGCAAAGAAGAAAATTTCGATAAAATAGGTGCCAAATTACAATCATATTGCGACTTACACAGTCAGAATTCTTTAAGTATTGAGAAATACTCGGAAACCAATGCTCAATATAAGCTACTTTTAGGGTTTCTTTTTCAAACCGGATTCATAGTTGAAAAAGCTGTTGCATTAGCATTAAACATATATGAAGAGTTATCAAGTGATAACAATCCTTCAGCTCAAGTCTTGCTAGGATATACATATCAAGTTGGAATTGGAATACAAAAAGATGAGAAAAAAGCGTTCGAGTGGTATTTGAAATCAACAGAGAGTGGAAACGCGATAGGACAACGTAATCTTGGTTTTTGTTATGAAAATGGAATCGGAACACAAAAAGATGAGAAAAAAGCGTTCGAGTGGTATTTGAAATCAGCAGAGGGTGGAAACGCGATAGGACAACGCAATATTGGTTATTGTTATGAAAATGGAATCGGAACACAAAAAGATGAGAAAAAAGCGTTCGAGTGGTATTTGAAATCAGCAGAGAGTGGAAACTCGACAGGACAATATTATCTTGGTCTTTGTTATCGAAATGGCATTGGAACACAAAAAAATGATAAAAAAACATTCGAGTGGTATTTGAAATCAGCAGAGGGTGGAAACGCGATAGGACAATATTATGTTGGTCTTTGTTATCGATATGGGATCGGGATACAAAAAGATGAGAGAAAAGCATTCGAGTGGTATTTAAAATCAGCAGAGGGTGGAGACCCGATAGTGGAACGTAGTCTTGGTTTTTGTTATCAGTATGGAATCGGAACACAAAAAGATGAGAAAAAAGCATTCGAGTGGCATTTGAAATCAGCAGAGGGTGGAAACTCGATAGGACAATGTAGTCTTGGTTCTTGTTATGAAAATGGAATCGGAACGCAAAAAGATGAGAAAAAAGCATTCGAATGGTATTTGAAATCAGCAGAGGGTGGAAGTACAAACGGACAATGCAAACTTGGTATATATTATGAAAATGGAATCGGAACGCAAAAAGACGAGAAAAAAGCATTCGAATGGTATTTGAAATCAGCAGAGGGTGGAAGTACAAACGGACAATGCAAACTTGGTATATGTTATGAAAATGGAATCGGAACGCAAAAAGATGAGAAAAAAGCTAGAATGTGGTATGCAACTGCAGCTAAAAATGGTAGTATTGATGCAAAAAAAAGATTAATCTAAATTAACTCTTTCCGCTCCTTTCGATAGTTTAAATTTATTTTTATGTCTTCTATACTATCCTATTGAAATCTTTTTTATTTGTTAATTTAGAATATAATATTTTATTGAATTTTGCTTTTATGATATTAGAATTTTACGAAATTAAACTTTGAACTATTTTATTTGGTATGCATTTGGCTATCGATATACATAATTGCAAAATTAAATGTATATTTCCAAAGAAGGCGTGTGTTTAGTTATATTTATCCATTTTCAATTAAATGAGATTGATTAATGTAGGAGTCTGAGAAGCTAGTGCAGTGTATCGAATAGTCTCTCACAGTCGTACTATCTATATAAAAGTACGCTTGATAGAATGAACACCATTGTATCTAAATTTCGTCTGTCACAGAGGATCCGGACATATACTAGTCCAATAGACTTTGATCCATTTTCCATTCGGCGCAACTTCAGTGACTAAGTTAATAAATCATTGCTCCAATCCAATCAGTGGACCATAGGCAGTGATTATATCGAACCAATGGAACCATGGATGGAACATTGGTCCGGTGTTCCCAATTTCATGTGCTATTTTTTAAACAATCAGCGCTTAATCTTAGTGCAAAAAAATGACTTACACCAAACATAAGATGGGAATCAGTAGAAATATACCGAATCAATTTTTTTTCCTTACATTTAAGCAATAGAACCAAATATTCTAAACTCCAAGTTACATAATAAAATTTGTAATAGTCAGTTTCTCTCTTAAACCATCAGATTTAACATACAAATTTGTAGGTTAAAATTCTATAAATTCATATCTAATCCATTTTTACCAAAAATTAAAATATTTATATATTATATAATAATTATAAAAAATAGAGTTATCTATAAGCCAAAAATAAGCAATCTTTTATTTTAAAAAATTTTATCTTTAGTCTTTGACAATCTCATTAATTTTTTAAGCTTACCCCCATAAATCATAATACAAGTATAGAATTTGTCATAAAGAATAATGTTTACTATTACTGTTTTATAATTTTATTAATAAAATTTTATCTTTAATTAGTGACAAAAAAAATTTTTCTCCCTGGAGATATATAAAATTTTAAAAAAATTTTTATAATAAATTACAGAATTGATTACAAAATAAATCAAATATCTTGAGCAATTTATAAATAAAATTATGAATTTTGATTATATTGATTAAAAACAAGCTATATTTTTATTTTAGCTTAGAAGGGGGTAAGCTTATAAAAATTATACAAAAATAGGCTAAAAAATTTTAGCATAGAAATTTGTATGCTGGATGGTTTAAGAGATAGTAGCACATTTTCAAAAACTTTAAATGAATTTTATAGCGAGAAAAATACTCAACTATCACCAAAAATTCATCGAAAAGTTTTGAAAATGTTCAAAGTTTTTTTACACATATTAGTTATATAAAATATTGAGTCTGATGCAGCTAACATTATTCAAATCTGACGCATAGCAAAGGATTGGCATTTAAAAATCTTATTTGTAATCAAAAAACACTGCAAATGGAAAGGAATAAAGAATTTTTTACGTGGAGTTGAAGAAATACAACTAGAAACTGAAAATAGCTTTCTCTTTTCAAAAATAGAAAATAATTATCATTATGCAAATATTTTATTACAAGTAAGAATAAATAATTATGCAAATCCTTTATTTACTATTCAATATTAAAAATTAGTTAATACCAACTGTTATTATCTAACGCTAAGCTTGAAAACTTAAAATTAGACAATTTACAAAAAATTAAAGCACTTTACGATTTGAGATATGTCTCTCAGTATTTCTCAATTTTAAATAGAACTGGCGATAATCTTATCAAAAATTGGCATATCTTATTCGGGAATTTCTGAATACTGTATCATAAATATCATTGAATCTAATAAGAAAATCAATAAATTTGCAAAGGTGATGCAAAATACAATTAAAAATATCAATATCTGATGCATTTAGAAAGTCACTGTGATTCATTTCTAAATCTTCAATGTAAAAATAAGAATTTAAAATTTGGCCTTGTAAAAATTTCACTGATGAACACAAGCAAACGAAAGTAGCAAGAGCTTAGATTTTAATACCAGATATTGAAAGTTCTGATAAAAAAATACAATTGGCAAGGGAACTATTGCTTTTTTTAGAATTGTATGTACATGTATATGGATATTTCAGACGAAATCAGCACAATATAACGTGAACTCACACATGACATAAAGCAATGTGAAATTCATGTTACTGTTACATAGTTCTATGAGAATATCCAATTGTTGAGTTCATGAATTACAAATTTGCAATTGAAAAAAACTTAATTACAAAAGAAATATAGTATTTTGAGAATATAGATTATATGTATCTGAAAAAAATTAACTGCTAAATAAATAATACTGTACTATTAAAACTCGAATGAGATAATAATTATACCTATTCAAACACAATTCTTGGTTGACAAAATCAATAATTTGATTATGAGAATGGTACACACCCCTATAGTATATTACCAGAAATTTCAAAAATGAATCTATCACTTTAGAACCTGATCTCTCAACATCCAGTGATCTATTCGAACAAAAATATTACCATTAAATTCACATAGTCGAGATGAATCTAATAGTAATATCTTTATTCGAATGGATCACTGAATAGTGAGAGATCAGGTTCTAAAATGACAGATTCATTTTTGAAATTTCTGGTAATATACTGTAGGGTGTGTACCATCTCAACAATATTCTAACAAATATCCAAACACAAAAATATTATATCAATAATACCACCATATCAAATTAATGATAAATTGATTGATATAATTTCAGAAATGAGAGCAGCATTAAAAGTACAATTAAGAGGGCAGAAATGATTTTTGCCGAAGAAAATGAATGTAACCCAAAAAATTACTAACTTCTGTATCAAAAGTACTATAATCCCACAAGTAAGTTTGCTTGCTGTAATTATTACAACAAATTACAACATAGACTGTAACCTTACAAATTTACAAAAATAATTAGATTGAAGAGAATTCATAATTGTATATTGCATAAGAAATTCATAAGAAATTTAGGAGATTCTCTATAATACATCTATCATCTTACTAATTTTACTTATCATTATGTCAAATTTCTGTGAATATTTTTTCAATATAGAAAAAACATTTGAACTTATCCACAAAGAATTTGATATAAAATGGGATTTTTATTAATAATATTTAAACTTGATTTAATAGGAATGTATTATCAAATGGAGATAAGTAAAAGACATATATGTGCAGATTTTTGAAACTCCAATAATTGAGTAAACACTAAATCAGTATTTTTTTTAAGAATCTTTGTATATTATGAAAGTGAGATCCTGTAAATTGTGAGAATAAAAATTATCTGATTAGCTGTCTTCACAAAAGTTCACATCGAAAGTTTAAAAATATATCTAATTATGTCAATGATAATACTGATGATAACCTTAATGATAATATAATTATGGTATGTCCAGTAATTATAGCAATAATATTATGTTTTGAATAGTAGTTATCAAAATATAATAAGTTTATTATTGATTTCCTCTCTTTCAGTTAGTGAATTTCAAGCTTTGTTAAGTTTTTTAAAGATTTCATGGAGTAGTGGATCAATTTTTTAAAAAGTAGCTCAGTTTCAATTATCCTTAATTTTTATATTAAATCATTCATTTCTTCATTGTGTAAGTACTAGTAATTTTCTGGAAAGTAGATATAGTTATTCCTTTATATTATCAACCTCTTTAATATCAATATTTCTTTGTTATCAACTTTGATCACAGGAAATATTTCACTTTAATCAGCAAATATTTATATACAAGAAAGACCTATAGACCTCAATAAAAGATCAGAATTATTGCGTACAGTTATTCTCCAAGTAAAATAAGACTTGTAAAATCACCTCATAGTAATTGATTGAATTTATTGATGGTTAGGACCTTGACCCAGAAAAGGCAACATTTAGAAATCGACAACAGTAATCGATCTTGGTAAAGAAATATGTAATAGCTATAGTTAATAGTAGTGATATTTTTTGGTTTGATGGTTTAGATGAAATTGTTAATTTTATTTAAAAGTTATTATAATTTTGAATAAGCAATTTAATTTAAAATATTATAAACCATAAGATTAATAGTTCTAATAAAATTATAATCTCAAAATTTAGTAAATTTCTCAAATTCTATGGTTCAAACTGATGGTTCAAACCAGTGGTTAAGTAAAATTACTAATTTTCTATATTTTTTATTATAAGTAACTAATTTTTAAACTTTACGTTAATTAATTTTGATTAAGAAATAATTAAGTCAATTATTAGTAATTTTAATCAGATAAGTAAACCAATAACATCCCTAGTTAATAGAAAGCTCAAATAAATTTAGAAGTTATTAAATAAAGAAAACATCTTAACATATATTACCCAAAGTCCAACGTCAAATACGATATCCGTAGATATCGACACAAGCAAAACAAATTGTTGTCCAAAACTCTTACTCTCCCAAAAACCGCTGTTTATAGGAAAATCCTTCCTTTTTAATAGAAACACAAAATCCTCGTAACAGTACGTATCGGTATTTACTTTCATATGAGATCGACGACAATTTAACGATATATTGTGCGATTTGTGTCTTTTGTTCTGATTTTTCCATTAATAAAAACTTGCACGAGGATTTTTCGTGTAATGATCATCGAGAAACTACGATATACATGTACATGTACATGTAATTGAAATTACGTGCGAACTGTATTTATCATAATAAAAAAAACCACTTAAAATGCTACTACGTAGTTTGTTAATATTATTTGTATTAAGCAACAATTTTGTTATTTATTTTTCATATAAACAATATGTTTATTGACGCTCTTCATTGTACATCATCACGAACTTAATATATTCTATTTACCAGTGCTTGAACAAATTTGGATTTCTTTAAAAAAGTAAAGGCTTGTGAATTATTAACCATATTTCATTTACAGATTTAGGATATAATCTGGTTTGCTCATTATAAAGACAATGAAACTATCAAGTAGTAAATTTCAAAGTAAAAGTCGAGTTGGATAAATATTCGGAAGTCTGTGAACTATTATTACAAATATAATGTCCTATAACATTTAATAATAATGAATATATAACCGAAAATAAGAAAGAATTTGTTGGGGTCCTCTTCTAACAATCCAAAACGAGGGGATTCTTATCTTCGAGACTTTTAAATTTGGGGTATGAATGTCTTATTCAATCAAAAATATATACAATAAAATAAGATTTTATTCTATAATAAATCTCAATAATAATTTTCATTCTGAATTAAGCATCGAGTATCTTACTTCAATATGGTCATAGAAGTAACAAAGGCTCCATAGAACGACAGTTAAAATGATGTCATAGAATTATTCCTGCACAAAATTAAAATCGGTGTTATCTTAGCCAATTGTACCTTGGCACATGTAATTAGAATGTTAAACAGTTATAATTGGTCTCAAAAAAATTGCCAATGTTTGAGATGACTTTTTCTTTGATTAAATTGATTTGTAGGGGATTTCTAAATTGTTGGGACCATATGACATCCCTCAGTATAATGATTCAGAAAAATTGCTGATTAATCTGAGTAGTGTTGCGCGTGTTCGTAATTAGGTGTAATTAACGATTTTATTTACAAAATTGAGGGGGAGAGAGTGTATAGACTGATTTGTACTCGTTCGCTATCTAATTTCTGTGCCGATATCTACGGATATCGTCGGGTTTGGTAATATTAGAGGGACTTTACGAGGATTTGTGTTTAGGTAAGAGAATTTGGGAGAGTCGGGTTTCTTTAATTTTAAGTGACGTTTACTTCTATTAACAATATTTAATAATAACAATTGCTTTTTCTAGACAAAAGCCTTAAACTATTCTACACAATGCGTTTTACTATCAATCAACATGCCGTTTAATCAATAACAATGCCTTTTTTGAATCAAAGGACCTAACCGTTAATCATTTCAATCTTTTAACAAAGCTATAACTATCGCTATGGGGTGAAAGAATTGAACACAATTATTTCGTTTTACAAGAGTTTGGAGAAGAATTGTACACAATTAATTTCTGAATTTTTTATTGACGTCGGTGAGACTATATATACATTTTGGTTTTTACATCGTATTGCTCTAGCTTCTATTATTATGTGAAAGCGAAGTGAAAGAATGAGAAACAGAAAACGAATTTGTGAATAAAAGTGGAAAATTGATGGTGAAGTCGAAATGTGAAGATGGTAATCTAAAGATCAGTCAATAACGAACAATAGGTGATAACAAAAGCAAAAACGGATGAATAAATAAAAAAAAGTAAAACGAGTAACGAAAAATGAGCTGACAATCAAATGTGAAAGCAAAAAACGTAAACAAAAAAAGGCAGATGAAAGCGAAAAATGGGGAAACAATCACAAGCAAAAAATGTGTAGATGAAAAGTGAATTTCGTAAATGAATTACTTTTTTTGGGAAGAGGAAAACAGGAGTCAATTTAAAATAGGAAGGATGGGACATTACACTAAGGAGTTCGGATAATTGAAATAACTTGTTGGAATCAGAATGAACGAGCTCCTTCAGAAATCACGAAATCAATGAAATTTGTTACAATACACAAAGATAATATCAGTGTGATCTCCAAAAGTTTGGCCACGTAATAATCAATTACATACGTACAATATATAATACAAATTCAAAAATAAATAAAATAAAGACATATTTTTGAATCTCAGAATCTAGAACTATCTTATGTGTTCAAGCATATTTTTTGTTTGTCAAATAACCTTGACCCAGATACAAACTCTAACCTTTTCACATTATTGACATTATTAAAGAATTATTACGTGATCCAAACTTTTGGTGATTGCCCTGGCAAATTCACTTTTGTTCGTTGTGCTTTAACTCGGAACACAGTTATTAATACCAATACAATTATTATTGTCAATTAATTTTTTATTTTTAAGAACAAAAATTTTAATCAATAAAATTTTTTCTTGTTTCACATATCCCTCTGGTTATTTAGTTAAAAATTCCATGTATTAGAAATTATTGAACAACAATTAAATATGAATTTTGAGATATTGTTACTGAATTAATAGATTCAGTAAGATCTAAAATGCATAATAAACTTAAATAGAAATACATACCAATATTTATTATCATCTTAAAACTGATAATGATATAATTTTTGATTTGGTACAACAGCAGAATATTTTAATGATCCTGATGCAAATACACATTCCTACACTATATTACCAGAAATTAAAAAAAATAGTAAAACATAGTAAAATTGACATTATTGCTTTATATTATAATTTGGTATTTTATTAATAAATATTTTTTATTTTTATACTAAAATAAAGATGGTAACCTATATTTTTAATATATATTCTTCTAGAATATTCTAGAATTTTTTAG
>CAJVPL010001076.1:0-16876 GCA_910591945.1 Ambispora gerdemannii | reverse complement strand
CTTTCTTAATAATAAACTTAACTTGATCCACTATCTCCTCTTATAACTGTAAGAAGAGATCCATTAAAGATCTTCTGCTATATAAATACTGTTAAAAGAACTGGAATAACAATACTTATAACAAAGATACTGAAATCATTATACAAGAAACAAGAATACTTTGTTAAAGAGGTGTAGAAAAAAGTTTGCACTTGACTACCTATCCTATATAAAGTGCAAACTTTGCTCGTATAAATGATCAAAAGTATGTAATAACTAGTTATAAAATGATAATTAAGAATATAATTATCGAAAACTTGTTTCTAATTTAATTCTAATAACTATAATATATGTTGCTTTTATATATGTTCAAACTATATTTTGTCAGTTATACAAATTCATGTTCACTAATTCACTTAACTTCTATTGATCCAATATTCACTTATTTACTTGTTCACTTGTTTGTTCGCTCACTTGTTTATTTATTCATTCCATGTAATTAGATTCTTCTAATAAAATATAAAATATAAAATATTTATAATTCACTAATATTAAATATGAATGATCCAGTAAAATATTTGATTAAAGTTCATTATATAATAATATTATAAGCTAATCTTTAATTAAACTCAAATTAGACTCGAACTTATATAATAATTTGATTCAAGTTCAGTTCAAACTTCAAATCTTTCTTGAACTCAAATCAAAATTCATCAAGTTCAGTTTAAATTTTGAACTGAACTTGAACTCAGACAAAAGTTTAATTTAATTTAATTTATAGGAACACTAATTATCATTATATAAAACAAAATTTTTTTACTATGTTTTATTAGTAAAATTGCATATATGATTTCATAATTCTATTAATTATTATATATAATATTATTTTTATTTTAATATAAAAATAAAAAATTTTTATTAATAAAATTGAAAATTTTTATATAAAGAAAAAAATCTGTATTTTTCATATTTTTATTATATTTTATTAATACAATTTTTTGCATTATATTATTTTTGTTTATTACTATATATTTTTATAGATTTTAAATTTAAATTCAAGAATATTTCTGATTATAAAGTTGATTATACAAATTTTATAATCAGAAATATTCTTGAATTTAAATTTAAAAATCCATAAAAATATATATTAAAATACAAATTCTTGGCTTTATTTTGATATAAAACAAAAAATATTTATTAATAAAAATAAAAATTTCATTATAATAGAAATTTTTAATTTTTATATGCTTTTTAGTAATTTATTGTAGAAGTGTAATAAATTATTAAATTAATTATTAAATTAGAAATAAATGAAAGACAAAAATCTGAAATTATACAGGCAAATTTGTATAATTATTTACAAAGATTAAAAATCGATATTACGCGAAGAGTGATCATCAGTTTCAAGTAATTATCAAATTATTTGATTGACTTGTGTCACAATTAGCTATCTGTGCCACATGGTCGATCATCGACTGCAGCAGCCAAGAAGGATGTGCAAATTTTTGATTGAAGCACTAATTAAAAGCAATTTTATCTCAACGTTAAATTATAACGATAATTGACATTCATTACAGTAGAATTTTCCGGGATCGACCCAAATATTTGGGTGCCCAGAATCTAGGGGTGTGCCCCAAATAATCTGATTTGTACTGCTGCGCCCAATAGGTTTTATTATTAGGCATTGTGTAAGAATAGTTTTTGTCTCATTGTTCCAAAAAAATAGAATAAATATATCTGTAAGGATAATAGTTCTTAAATAATAATACTCGATATCCAACCAATCCGATCATAACACAATTCAACCAAAAAAATTACTTTTTACAGCATTTCAGAAGTAGGGTTCTATCACTGTTTTCGGTAGAAGTATCATCAAACATCATAAATCAATATAAAATAATTAAAAAATCATTAATCATCCGTCGCGAATCATCATAAATCAACAACCTACTAAATATTTTCGCCCCATTTCCTTTTCATTTTGATTTTCTGTCGCTATTATTACCACATCCTGCGTGTTATATATTATTATAATTATACTTATACAAATATAAATATATGAAACGCAAAAATTAATAATTTGTTGACTCATAACACAACCCACATACATATAGTCACACTTTTCTCTTCCATCATCAGCACGCTTTCACTAATTTTACTCTTCTTTTCTTTTGACTGCAAAAAGAGAAACGATGCCCTTTCCTTATTATTCAATATCGAAAACATTATATTGAATTAATAACAAAAAAAAAACAACGTACAAACAACTAAACTACTATTAACAAACAACACACAACACTACACACAATATATAAATATACACAGTGTATATTTATATTTATATATATACTTTCTTTTTGTTTCTCTTGTTTTCTTTTAATATTCTCTCACAATAATAATAATATTATTAGTAATAATAATACACACATATATATATATTATACTATTATATTCTTATCCTCTCATTCTTTTACAATCCACCATCACGACCCCACAATCCCAGAAGAAAACTTTCGTTTCTCTCAATTTGCACTCTCTAAAAAATTTCTCTCATCTACAACAGAGAATAAAAGAAACAACAAAATAACATTTTCAAAAAAATTAAGTGTAAAAATTGTACAAAATCTTTGTTCATATATTTTATTAGACTTATTCCACTAGAACTTTATTTTTCAACTGCCATAATATTAATAGTATATAATAATATAATATAATATAATAATACATAATACTAATACACATTGTCTCTTTATTCTTTTGCATCGTTGTCCTTTTTTTGTTTCACGTTTTTTTTCTAGTATTGATCACTCACATTTTCACACTTTACAAACAAAAAATAAAAATTTTATCATTTTCATAAATTCCTTATTAATAATCACTTCTATCAACTACGGACTTAAAAAAACGTCGTTAAAGATGATGCACCGCATGTCACTGGACGAACAAGCGTCCAACAAAAGTAAAGACATACACCAGCCTAAAGCAAAAAATCAACCGCAGGGACAGGTATGTTTTTATTATTCCATTAGAAAAATTGTCATCTTGGCTGGTTCTTAGTGGTTGGTTGTTCAACATTAGTCAGTACTACGCAAAAACTAGTTATTATTATTATTATTGTTGTTGATAAGTGTGTGAGATCAAGTATGCAAACTTTGCCTTTTTGGGTCAACTGCGTAAATATTTTAATAAGCTAAAAAAATTGGTGTTCACTATTTCTATATCTCGTGTTCGGATTTAGCGTACTTGTTCGTTATCTATCCTTTTCTTACCTTTATTTCTCTCATTTTATTCCCTCCTTTTAATATATATATATATATACATATATATATACATACATATATATATATATATACAACCACATATATATATAATAAATAATACACACATAAATATATTTACGACAGCAACTTGCCGCATTATTGAGAGGAAAACTAGACCTTCCCGATTACGACATGTTTTCTGACCAACCAAAAGATGTTGGAAATCGTTCAAGCAGTGCACCTCCAGCTCAAGCTACAAATCAGCTTGGTCGGTTTGACCCCTCTGAGCTAGACAACTCTACCGCGTCCGATCTACGATCCGACCCAGACTACGCCAACTTTTATTATCAAAATTCTCGTCATGACCCACGACTACCGGCCCCTTTATACACTCCTGGTCAGTCTTGGCCGGTGTGGACTAATAGTGGTAACGGTAGTAATGGGGGTAGCAGCAGCAATGGAGGAGGTGGTATTGTTGGTAATGGTATAGGAGGCAGTTTAAATTCTAAAACCATTGCAGGGAATGGATCATCATCCACTGCGGACAAATCGAAAATTTTAGAGCGATTCCGAGGCTTAGGTATGTTTATTGGTTTGTTGTTTAATTCGTATTCCATGAATTAAGGAAAGAGTTAACTATATAAATTCGAACATCTAAATCAAATCCCAAAAATGCTTACATTCAATTCATCTTGCAATTATTAGGAGATGGCGATGATGAATTTCAGCGTGATCATCCATTGGATCAAAGTCTGGAGCCTGAAATTCAATCGACTCTAAGTCAACCAGAGTACTCCACAGATGCATCAACATCTAATCTAAAATTTGATCCTTATAATGGCCAAAGTACCACCAGCAGTGCTGCGTCTCTTTGGCGATCAGAATTAGCATCCCCATCTTCACAATTAAATGATCCACATTCTCCAAATAAACGAAAAAATTTAGTGGAAATGATTCAAGAGGTATGCATGGAATATATATATATATATATAAAATATGCACATAAAAAGAAAACTAAAGTGCAAGTAAAAAAATTAATTCACTTGCCCTCTTGCTGTAAAAAAAAAACAAAGACTTTACTCATATATTTGGCACGAAAGAAAAAAAATAAAATATTAAATGTATGAATTCATATCTACAGGATTTCCCACGCACACCTTCGCCACTTTTCGCTCTTCAACAGCAACAGGCACGCCAGCGAGCCGCCGCCGCCGCCGCCACTACCAACAACAATCAGCAACAGCAGCAACAACAACAACAAGTCGAGAATGATGCGTTCAATCTTCACGATCTTCGGAATTCCCTTGATTTGGATTACAATAATTTACGTAACGCAACGAATGAAGAAGATCACTTAAATTCCGTTGTTAATGTAGCTTTGGACGAAGAGCATCTCGACCATCGTCTACCAACTGCTGCTTATCGAGGTCCTTCGCCTCCACTTCGTAGTAGTAAATTCGATCCTCCGCCACGAGCTTCTTCTACTCCACCCACTCAAAGTCATTTCCGTAATCAAAGTATTAATTTTGCTCAGGAATTTCATGGTGACTTGTCGCATGCTGAACATTTACTTTATAACTATCGATTTGATGGAAATGTAAGTCTGACATGGGTCTCGACAAATTTTTTGGTTCTACAATATTAAATGTTTTTTTATCATTTGTCAATTCTGACATGAAGGACGAGTATGCCGATGCTCTGCAACAAGCCCATCTCCGACAGCAAGCAATCAAACAACAACGAATGAAGTTACAACAATCACAATACAGTCCTTTCTTTAACGATACTACTTCTACAAGTGGATTTTCTCAATATGGACTTGGTTAGATCCTTTTTGTACTATTAGAATTATGGGTTTCTTTAAGTGATAATTTATAATACTAATTTTAATGAATTCATAAATAGGTGGAAGTCCTCCTCTTGCTGGATATCCTAAAGGTATGGTAAAAGAATCTTTGGAGAAGTATATGTTACAACGTGAAGGTTTGCTTTTACTCTGTATACTTGGTCTTTATTATTTATATATTAGTTTTATCATTAATTTTACTCTTATGCTATCGTTTAGATATGTACGGCTCAGTATGGGATCCTCGTGAAGAAAGTGCAATGAGTCGAAGTTTACTTAGTGCTGACCTTGCATACCCACGCCCTAACAGTTCATTAGGTTTAAATTCGCGTGGATATGAATATCAAAAAGCTCTTCAACAACAGCAAATAGGTTTAAGTGGAAGTGGACTTGTCGGCCGAGGTGATTCGATTCTTTCTTCTGAATATGGCGGCGTTTCGAAAAGCAGTCAATTTTACAATCCTGGTCTAAACGGTAGTAGTCTCGGTTCAGTAGGTAGTCTCACCAATACTCCTCTAAATGCACAGAGAGGTGTAAGCAATCTTGCAGAAAAGAATCTACGATTTCAGTCCCAACAATTGTTGCTTCATCGGGAACGACTCCAACAACAACAAATGTTGCTTGCACGCGAACAGTTATTACGGCATCATCATTCCGCTGAATATTTGAATGGAATTTCGGGATTTGGTGGAATTTCCAGTGGTCGTCGCAGTCATGACCTCAGTTCGAGCATTTCTGATCCAGGACACGGGATGCGCAGTCCTCTATTAGAAGAATTCAGAAATAACAAGAATAAAAAATATGAACTTCGGGTAACTACTTGATTACAATTTTAGGATTCTATTTTCATTTTGCTTTTACGAATTTATTTTTTAACTTGTGCTATGAACTTAATTTAGGACATTGTGGGCAACATTGTCGAGTTCAGTGGAGATCAACATGGTTCACGCTTTATCCAACAAAAACTTGAAACAGCCAATAGCGAAGAAAAGCAACTAGTTTTTGATGAGATTCTTCCTAACGCGTTACAACTGATGACTGATGTATTTGGAAACTATGTGATTCAAAAGTTCTTTGAACATGGTAACCAAATGCAGAAGACCATCTTGGCCAAACAGATGGAAGGTCATGTCCTGTCATTAGCTCTTCAAATGTATGGTTGTCGTGTAGTTCAAAAGGTTTGTCATTTAAATTGTATTTATTACCTCGATATCGAGTCGTCCGTTTATATATCATTTTTTTTATTATAATTTCACAGGCACTAGAACACGTTCTTACCGAGCAACAAGCCACTTTGGTCAAAGAATTGGACGGGAATGTGCTAAAATGTGTGAAAGATCAAAACGGCAATCATGTGATTCAAAAAGCAATTGAACGCGTTCCTGCTGAACATATTCAATTTATCATAAATGCTTTCCATGGGCAAGTTTATAATCTCGCGACTCATCCATATGGCTGTCGTGTCATACAGCGGATGTTCGAGCATTGTACCGATGAACAAACCGTAAGCATTCTTTTATATTTTCACCGTAATAAGATATTTTAGACATTATCTCTTGACACACTTGTATTTTTCTAGAAACCACTCTTGGAAGAGCTCCATCGATATACTCAAAATCTAGTACAGGATCAATATGGAAATTATGTAATCCAACATGTATTAGAACGTGGAAAGCCCGCCGATAAATCAATGGTGGTAGCAAAAGTTCGCGGTAATGTCTTACAAATGTCCAAACACAAATTCGCCAGTAATGTGGTGGAGAAATGTGTCGCCTATGGTAGTAAGCGTGATCGCCAGTTGCTGATCGAAGAAGTCATCACAACAAAACCTGATGGGTAAGTATGAAATTTTGGTTTTCCGAGTATTGTCAATAACAAAAATAATAATTCAATATTCCGAATTTCTATAGAACGTCGCCATTAATTTCGATGATGAAAGATCAGTATGCTAATTATGTAGTTCAAAAGATGCTAGATGTGGTGGATGGTGAGCAACGTGACCTTTTGGTTGCCAAAATCAAACCCCACTTGCAGTCTTTAAAGAAATACACGTATGGCAAGCATCTGATCTCAAGTAAGTTTTCTGAATCCTGTATGTATAAATACTTTTTTGACTGGTCTAAGGGGAAAACAGTATGAATTTTTGCCATTGTGACAATTCACTAATTATTATTATTATTATTATTCGATAAACAGAGGTTGAAAAAATTTTTATTCTAAACGAAAATCAATTATCATTATTGACAAATCAGCAGCAACAACATGATAACTCTTCTGAAATGACACTTTCTTGTTTAAATTCACCCACTGGCTCTCGTACATCTTTTGGCACGGGTTATACGACACCTGTCGTTCCCACTTCACCTGTCATCAGTTCCGATGATAATTTACCCGATCATCAAACATGAGTATCGATCGTGTGTTTGTAGGTGTGACAATTCCTTTTCGATTTTTTGGGCTTTTGATAATGAAACCAAACATATATATATATTTTTCATTTTTTGCTATATTTTTTTCTAATAATTTTTTGGATGTTTGCAAAAGAAGTGATGATATATATATATTTATATATCATTCTTTTTCATCTTGCAACACATCTATCTGACCATTATTACTGCAACTTCTACTACTATTTACCATATTCCCTTTTTAAATACACAACACCCACCACCCATTTTTTATGTCTATAGCGTTTTATTTGATTCTCCTTTGTAAAAATTTCATTTTACATATTATAAATAGTTTTGTTATATACCTTTTTTTCTTCTTTGATACCTTTTGTAAACTTTACGATGCATCATCATTTCTTCTGCTGCAACTAAATATACAGACAACACGAAGTATTTTTATATATATGCACAGACGTGTATATCTCTCTTTAATTATATTAGATTATCAGATAGAACAAAAAGCCTCATTATTCACGAGAGAGTGCGTGCGTAGTGATGGAATTGTAGTTATATGTTTTTCATCTTTCACCATCTTTTATTATTATTATTATTGTTGTTGTTCATGAAGGGGGATTATTTTGATTAGTTCTTGCTTTTGGCTTTTTTGCTTTTTTGCTATTCTCTCATTCGTCTATCTGTCTGTATCGCGTCTTTACCTTATTATTGTTGCACTTTGGGGTATCTTTTTTTAATATATAGACCATGTGTTATATACACATAAAAATTATAATTTGATGTAATTATAATACAAATATTATATTTATTTTTTATATATATTTCTAATTTTTTATAATTCTTTTTAATCTAATAATAGTTAGTTAATTTTTATATATATTAAAATATATATAAATATCTTTAAATAGCACTTTTCACTTTTTTAATGTTTCATCTTGCTCTTTGATATTATTATTTAATACTACTAATAGTCATTAATGAATATTTAATACTACTAATAGTCATTAATGAACATTTAATACTACTAATAGTCATTAATGAACATTTAATACTACTAATAGTCATTAATGAATTCTATTCCTGAAGAATAAGAACCTAAAAAGACTTATTTAGTTAGCTGTGTACCCATTAAAAGCTTTGCAACCCAATGTTGGAAAGCATGACGAACATAATTATATCTAATGATGCAGATGATAATCACAATACCAAATACGCGATTTCAACGCGTAACGGTAAGTTAAATAAACTTCGAGTTAACCGATCATCTTATGCATCTTTAACAAGGGTCGATGATAATAATACGCCATTGCGATATACATTCTGTAGTTTCCTTGTTCGCGTTTTTTCTACTCGCGTCATAAAAATAAAAAACCCTGCAAGTAAAAATAATAGAATCTTGATAGCAATTAAATGGAGGATGCACTTGCAAAGCCAAGAAACGTTACTCATACTCTCTATAAGCTGTATAGCTGGCTGGAAATGGGCACTATTGATCTTAGTCCTGAGTTTCAGAGAGGTTTGTATGGTGAAAGAAAAATTTGTTTTGCCATATATTCATTGGATTGAGCTTATAGAAAAGTCCTAAAAGGAAATGATAATTATACTGTATAGAGATGCAGACGTTTCTCTGGTCAAGGGTTGCAACCTAGTTACGTCATTAATTTTGGGTTGCAGCCTTAGCTACGGCATGAATGAAGTTATCATGTTTTGATGTTTGCATCTCTGATATTATGTATCAAGAAAAAATGTTCAAGTACATTCTAGATTATTATTAAAGAGAAAAAATATTCACTTAATTTTTGCTTTTAAATGTTCAATTCTTTCTAAAAATTAGATGTTGTTTGGACTGGTATGTTGATACTGCTTACAATATAGATGCAATATTGGTTTTGGATTATATATATATTCATATTCTTGATTAATCTTATTTAACACTAATTTTCATAGCTGCCAAACAAAGTCACTTAATTGATTCTGTATTCAAGAACTTTTACATTCCTCCCATCATTTTTTCGTGCAAAAAACTTGATGACAAACGATTTATGCGGGTATGCATTGATGGAAAACAGAGATTAACATCAATAAAAAGGTATTTCACAAAATATTGTAATTTGTTCTTTTTTGATCAAGTAAATTTTAACAAGCAATTTAACTTGAATTAGATTTATTGATAATGAGATTCCTCATATTAAACTCTTCAATGGTAATAATCAGAAATATTATTACAAAAAGCCAAAGAATACAAAATCAGAAGTTATTACACAGTTTGAAAGGGAGGTTTTTGATTGCTCTGAATTTGTCTGTGGTATGTCATTAATTAGTGTTTTCTGAATTAAATGGGATTTGAAATGAGAGAATTTCTAATATTTGATATCCATTTAAAATCAAAACTTTATATAGTGGAGTATTATGATTTAAATTTAGAGCAAGAGCAAGAAATATTTAGCCGTGTCCAACTCGGAATGCCTCTTACACCTGCTGGTTGGTAATCTTACAGATATGAACCGCGTATCAAGTTACCAAATCATCATTAATACGATTTATTCTTTCGAATAGAAAAATTGCAAGCTATCAGCAGCCCTATGTCCGAATATGCACATCAAATATTCAGTGATTATCCTTCCATAACTAATATCATGGATGTAAGTCGTGGCCGTCCATTCCAACTGATCACTCAATCATTACACATGATCGAGACTCAACCACCGCTCTTTCGAGCAACGCCAACCACAATTTCTAAATATCTGAAGGAAGATCGGCCAGTACCACGAAAATTACTTCGTACTTCAAAACATGTCTACGACACACTCGATTCGCTAATCAAGGCAGATGTGGAACTCCTTAACCAAAACAACAAACTTGCACCGATTGAGTTTGTCTTTTTGTGTTTTATGATTGCAAAATATCCCGATTTATCCATCTCTCAGTTTCAGTATTACATTACCGCAATGAAGAAACTTGTCAGACAAAAGCATGACGACATTAGATTCAATGGTAAAGTCTACGAAACGCTCAAGCAATTCGTCGATAATATGGCTGATAGGATCGGCTTTGAATCTCAAAATTCTTTTCCACATGGATATAAGAGAATCAAGCGCGAAATTGAAGAAGACTAAATGCTGGTGTTGCAAGTTTTTTTTGTGTGTACAGACGGAGATTCATATATTCAATAATTGATTCCTTGTATATATAAATATTTATTTTATTTTTTGCTTTTTTTTTATAAGGTAGCATTTAACTACTCTATGTTTTGGACTATTCTGGTTTATTTTTATTTAGCTTTTAATATTTCAATTATTATATATTTTTCTAGCTATATAACACCTTTATAATAATTACTATTATTATAACTAAATAGAAAAAAAATCAATACCAAAAATACTTTATCCCCTCAAACCATCTTTCTTGGCGATCTATGCGATTTTATTCACTGGAACCCTCCAGCCGGAGGATTCGGTGTAGACTTTGGCGTAATCGCCAAAACCTGATACACGTTTCCCATTCCAATTGGATCTATCAATCGTTTATACGATAAAATCAAATCTTGGTGTCGTGACGGAGGCGTTTTTTCAAGCAACATTTTCAAACGGAAGCTGATTCCCATAGAATGTAAAAAGTGGGCTTGGGTGATTGGACCAAAAGTATCCACTTTTAAAAATGTAAATTTATGTGGAACATTATTTTAAAATAAAAGTAAATGAAATAATTATTGATTTTATTATGTTGTTACCTAAACCTTTACACGCGTCATTAAGTAATTTGAAATTTACGTCGGCACTCAAATCCGCTTCACCTGGCCTGCTGATCAAATCCACAAATTTATGTTGTTTTATTGCCTACATTTGTGAATTCAGATAAGAAATGTAGAAATATTTTAATCACAATATAATGATAAATGAACCAAACCCACCCTTAATGTATTCCCCTGAACAAAATTTTTTCCATAATCAATAATAAGGGAAGATCCGCAATTTTTATTAACACTTTTAGCGATCTGATTTGCAACCCGCCACGCATCTGGAGCGATTTCAATGCGATCGCCTATTTTATAGAGGTTTTCGTTACCGTTATTGTTATAGTTGTTGAGGTGTGTGCGTAAGATAAATAGGCTTGGTGTCCGCTTTGGAGAGATGATTACGCGAAAGTGGTATGGACTTTTTGCAAGGAAAGGAAATTAAGAAACTACAAGGATGCTTGATTTTTTATTTTAATTATTTTACCTTTGATCTGTTTCGTCGATATCTATCATCAATTCACTCCATCCTTTTTCTGTGAGCTTATGTAGTTTTTATCGAAATTGTAAAACGAAATTTTGAAAAAACACGACATTCTCAATTCAAACATAAAGACTTTCAAAAGTCCCTCATTAAAAAACATTTAGATAGTCATTCTCTAAACATAAATGCTTGGATACATACATACCTCAAACCAGTAAACAGGAAGAGCATCAAAAAATTCATGCGCAATAATCATTGACCATCCATCTTCATTATTACAATTAAAGATCAATCCGACAGAATCTCAATGAAATCAAAAATTGAAAAAGATAATAGAGAAAATACCGGGAACATCCTCAAATGCGTCATGCCAGTAAAAATTTAATCCAGCCTGAATTGCTTGTTTCTTAGCGTTAACAGTATAAGTCGTATTAGTCAACGATTCTTGCAAATCATTCTTCTCTCTATTCTCATTATTTTTAATTATATAAGGATTTAATTTTTCACGTTGAACTTCTCGTAATCGTGGACTAGCCTCGATTAAATGAATTCCGCTAATAGAATTGTAGCATTCATGAAAATTTTGAAGCGCCTACAAGATATAACCGATTTAGTAAAATAACAATAGATTTGATTGACTATTTATTCAAGAATTTACTCGAATCATATCATCTAGCAAGGTTCCTCTTCCTGGTCCGAATTCCACTATTCGCACATCTTTTGGTTTGCCAAGATTTTGCCATTGATACACAAACCATATTCCGATCAACTATTAATTTAATTATCAAGAATAAAAAAAATTGTTACAATATACAAAACTGTATTTGAAATAAACCTCACCTCGCCAAACATTTGACTGATTTCAGGAGAAGTGATAAAATCTCCTTTTACACCAAATACTTCATGTTTCATATAATATCCACTAATAGGATTCATCAAGACTTCTTTCATGTATTGATAAATTGACATTGGACCATTGATCTAAAAAAACTGACAATAAAGAGATTTTCTCCGTTATTTACAGTCATTAAATTTAAACGGGATAAATAGGCTGGATTTGTGACCTTGATAGAATTTTTTAGATATTCTACAAGAATTGTGGGTGTTTCTTTATTTGTTAAGGTTTTCGAAGTAGTTGAGTAGAAGCATTTTGATACTTTTTGATGTAAAGCCCTTCTTGCATGAAATCTATTAAAGAAATTACGTATCATGATCTAAAGTATAAAATTTTAATTATCGGATCTATAATAAATATCCTCGTAACTAGTAAGGTACATGCGTGGATCACCGATAATTTTAACTTGTTCTTTCTGTAACCATGGATAATTTTGTCGCGGAAGACTTTTTCGATAGCAAATTATTGGAATATAGTAAACTTATCTTGGTAAACTAAATATTAAAATACAATCATTAAAATGAGATATTTTGCAGATAGAATATTAATATATTTAATTAAAAGCCGTCTGTGTCGATAGGAAATGTGCCTCAGCTGACTATTGACTTGTTAACAACGACACTTGATGTTAAACGGGTCGGTTTTATAGATGATGAAAATGTAATACCTGTGGCTGGTACACGCGAAGACACACAAGGCGCTGGTGTCACTGTCGCTATCGAAGGCAAGTTTCTGTCAATATCTAAAAGGTTGTGAGCGAAATATTTTCTGATAACTATTAATAAATTGGTCCAATCTTGTATAGTATTTCAATCAAATGATCGAAAGTGGACTTTGATCCAACAGCGTGCTCCATTAATTCGAGTGAGCAAGTTTTTTCCTCGGAATTCAAATCAAATCGAATCATTAACCTATTTCAAAAAAAAATAGAAGCATTTGCCTCAATTTGCAAGGAGCTTGATTTCCTTTATTGAGGCATTTAAATTTTCTGAAGTAATATTTTTGTCAAGTGCTGATGCATGTCGACGGATCGATGCTCAAATAATAGGGTATTTTGTTATTTTTTAGATTCTAGCTTTTTAATTTTATAGAATAAAAATTCATTTGATTCCTCATATTTTCAGTACACCACTTCGCATCCTTACGACTTCATCAATCTCCAACGACCTCCAAACAAGAATCACATCACTCGAACTAAAACAACTTGAACATGTTAAATCTGAAGATTTCATAAAACCTCACCATCAGCAGGATGTCGGTTCTACCACTACAGATTCTGATGATGTGCCTCAGATTCCTGGTGGAGGCGTTACAAAACATCTTTATCAACTAGCCAAAGAAAAAAATTTGCCGCTAGTTGTGATCCTTTGGTTTGCGACTGAAGGAGGCAAGAATTATTGTGATTTTATGTGTTGATTTTTTTAATCTAATCTTATAGTCTGTTATTTTTCAGACAACACCCCAGATGCTATTCAACTCGCCAATCACGCGAACTCTTTATTGGGATTATTTCCTTCTCAAGGTATACTTTTTTGACCTTTTTCTATATGGTATTAGCAAAGATTGATTTTGTTTTATCTGTATTTTATTACAGATTCCGTAGCTTGGAAAGCACCTAAGAGCTGGCAAGGAATTTTTGGAAAACCCTTCGAAAAAGAATTATATTAAATATAATAATATCTAATATGAAAAGTTGATCTCGTCACTCTTAGATCTAAAAAGTATACCAAGATATTAAAAGGACATGTAACTTTCGCAATACTATGGCGCTGCATTTTTGATATCCAAAAAATATTTTTGCAATGAAGTCACATGAAGGCGAGACATTTTATTTGAAATAAACTATGCCCGTTTTGGTTTGTAATAAATTAGCAGGACCCGGAAAATTCTGCCAACATAAATCAAGTGTAAAAGTGTTACATTCATAATGGTAGTAACAGAAACTGAACAAATTTACATCAAGGGATTTTTCCGGGTTCCTGAACCATCTTATTCGGCGATTTTAATTCGTTTAAATAACTAGTGTGGAAAATTGCGAAATGATTCAAACTTATATGGTAAAGAAGGATTCCACAAATTTAAGAGTTGAAGCGTCGACGCTAAAAGATTTACGACATAGCACTCAGGGATCCGGAAAATTCTGGATCAAAGTCTTAAGCTAAATCGGTATATATATAGGGTATATTCATATTAAATTTTGGATTGGATTCATTTATTTATGTAACACAAATTGTAATCCAAATTTCTAATCTATCTTGTTCGATATATGTGAACAAGATTGGATAAAATTCGATTAGTTTAATATACTGATAGATATTCAATTCATTACGTTTGGATAGATTAATCGACTTTACATATGTTATGCAAAAATGAGTCAAGATATTCTTCCCAATAACAATCAGCTTTCCTTTAACAACTTGATTCCAACAAATAGTCCAATTATTAATAAAAGCAAAAAACAACCTGCAAAATGGAATTTCAACTTTACATAAGCACTTTTAGCTTTCTTGATCTCATGACAACAACAATTGATTATCTGAATTCAAAATATAAATGAATCAGTTGCACAATATACTAAAGATGTTAGATTTCTTTTGTCAAAAATAGATTCAAATGATGATTATTCAGAACATTATAAATTTCAAGAATTTATCAAAGATCTTAATGCTCAAATCATATTTTTTGTCAATAAAGAAAATTCAGTCACTTTAAATCAAGCAATTAATTATGTCATTCAAACTGAAACTGATTACTGTCAAACATATAATAATTTCTTTTCTACTGCAGTTGTTAACAATTAAATACCACAAACTTTCAATCTGCCAATCAATAATTATAATAATTATTTATTTGTACCAACAATATCAATTTCAAATCAATCAATCAACAATTGGAAATAATCAAAACAATGATATTAGCACAATCTTACAAGAATTATCTAAACAAGTTAAAAATCTCAGCAATAATTATAATAATAATTATCATAATAATAATAATAGTAATTATCGAAATAATAATTATCATAATAATAATAACTATAACAATAATAATAATTACAATAATAATACACATGGTCTCGTAATGACACTCTTTGAAGACTTGATATGATTTGGTGCAATACAACAACAGCACAACACCTAATTCACTCAGCAATTATCGATAATGAATGAATTGATTCAGATCATAATATAGTAATAGCAGATTTATCCTTTCACAATATCTTTCACACAACACCAAAACACATCATAAAAAAATAGAAAGCTAAACGCAAAGTTTTTATCACCAAAAACATAGAAATAGATACATGGAAAAAATATGAAAAAGACACTGAAAACTACATTAATCATCACAATTCCAATTATATTATATCCTTGAATGAACGATGGAAGTTGATCAAAGATGCAATTCTATATTCAGCCAACTCACACTTGAAAACCAAAAATCTTTCTAATGAGAAGCAATTCCCTTTAACTTTATTCAACATCCAAAAAGCCTGCAACTAATTGGAAATCTCATTCATCAATGCAAAGTTTCCCAAACAATCAATGTCGAAACAATAAAATCTACTCTATCAAATATTAATATTCTCGTACCCAGTATAAAAACACAACAGAACAATACAACCAATCTTAATATAATTTTACCAATACTCAAAAATATTAGAAATAATTTACAAAACAAAAAAAAAATAAAACTTAAACAACACCAAACTAATAACATAAAAATAGTCATTCAAAAAAACCAAGTATATTTCACAACAAATTGCAGTCATATGATTGCTAACATTCTAGAAAAATCAGATAATTCTATTATTATCAACAAAGTTTTTCAAAACAATGAGTTCATTAACAACCCACCAGAAATGCTCAAAGTTGTCAAACATCACTTTTACAATTGGACCAGGAAACGATTAACAAAATCTTGGTCATTTGATGAATGGAAAAATCAATATGAACCCAAATCACATATCCCAAATAACACTTTCAGCTCCATAATGAACATTATATCAGAAGAAGAATTTGACAAAATCGTAAATGAATCATCACCACACAAAGCACCAGATCCCTTCAACATTCAAAATATATTAATTAAAAATGCAAGCTCTTTGTTGAAATAGCATTTATTAAAATTATATAATAACTGTTTCCCTGTAAAAAAAAATAAAAAACAAAAATCAGGAAAAAATCCGGTTTTTTAGTTCCGGAAAATCACGGGTTTTGTTAACAAATTTCTGGATTAAAATCTGATAAAAAACTGCTTAAAAATGAAAAAAA
>CAJVPL010001075.1:0-16882 GCA_910591945.1 Ambispora gerdemannii | reverse complement strand
TCTAATGATCAACAGTTCAAAATATCGAATGTTCAATATATCTGTCACATTGATGTACAGTACATGTAAACAATAGATTCAAAAATAGCTAACCAATAAAAATAAAAATAAATATTGTCCAATAAAATATACTATATGAAGTGTCCAATAAAAATAAATATAAAAATTGTACAATAATATAAACTATAACAATATATATTATAATAGATCAATAATAATTTCAAAAATTTATAAATGGATAACTCTTTGCTTAAATAACAACAAAATCTTACTGATACTATTCAATTTTATCAAAACTAATTGAAAATACAAAATCAATAACTTTAATAATTACAATAACAAGATAAAAATATTAGTATTAGTAATGGTATTAATTAAGTACCTATTATAAATAATACTGGTAAAAACAATAATTCAAAAATTCTAGTCAAACTTTTAATTTACAAAGGTGAACCAAATAAAAATATTCTGATTTTGTTACTGAAAATTGAAAGTATTTTTACTGTTCAAAATGTTACTAATAATAAAGCAAAAATAAATTATGCATTAATTGAACTTAAAGATATAGTCTTTTACTAATAACTTAATAAGTTAAAGATAAATATTAATAATACCAACTTCATCTTTGCTGACTTTGATACTTTTGCTCAAAAATTATATAATGTTTTTTAATTACCAAATAATCAACAATATTTAAGAAGACAACTTAAATAACTTTGTCAAACTGGTATAATTCAAGAATATAATACCAAGTTCAAAAATCTTGTTGAATAAATAGAAGATATAAATGATTTAGATCAAGTCATTTTATTTTATTAATGAATTAAAATCAATAACAAAAATAGAAATAAACTATTAAGCACCAGAAAATTTGAAAGACATATAGAAACTAGTCATTATATTTGATAATTATTTTTAATACTGACAAATTACTTAATAATAACTCATTTCACAAAGTATTATTTAAAAAAACTTTGTAATTCAATTATAATATAACAAATAATACTATAAGTACATCTATAGAATTGGAATATGCTGAATAATTTTAATTTCAACAATAATAAAGTTAAAGATAGCTATTATAAATATGAAAAATTAGATTACTTCACTAAAAATTATTACTCAAAAGACAAGGTAAGTATAAATAATATTAAAGAAATTGCAGAATTTTCTACAAAATAACAAAATAAAAGAATAGAATTTGCTTATATTGCTAATAACAAAGAAAGATTATTAAAATTTAATGATCAAATTAATAAAAAAATGCTTAAATTTTGTTAGATAGTAATGCATCAAGAAATTTTATTGATAAAAAATTTGTTTAAAAGAATTATATCAAAGCTAAAAAGATATAACCAATTACAGTAGAATTGGTTAATGACAAAAAAATTACAACTATAACTACAGTTAATATTCAAATCTTAAATTAAGTAATTATAAAATTTCTGAAATCAATGAATGTTCAAGTTCTCAATCTATAACACTATAACTTGATATTTGGAAAACTATAATTATTTCATATTAATCCAACTATTGACTAGAGAAATAATAATTTAACTTTCAATTATAACAACAAATTTATTAAAGTCAGAGCAAATATTGATTCAAATTTATTTAGTTGTAATTTCATCTATATCTTTCATTAACAATTATTTGTTATATATTTATCTAATGTTAAAAACAAAGAAAAGATATTAACACTAAAAGTGTTCAATAATTTTTAATATCTTTTTAAAAGAATTATCAGTAAAACTTTCATCCACAAGAGCAATTAATTATAAAATTAATTTAATATCTGGAAGTAAATTATTATCTCATCCAATATAAAGATGATACAGCAATTGTTACAACATGGTGACAAATAAAGCATTAACTAGTTGCAACTAGTTGCAGCTTATAAAATTTTGGAGTTGCAACATATTGCAACAGATGACAAATAAATGTCATGCACTTGCTGTACCATTTCTAGTTCAATATATAAATTATTATTTATAGAAATAATAAATTGAAGACTCAATTAACTGATTTGTTGAATAGATTTTATTCATCCAAGTGTATTACTATTTGGAGCACCAATTTTATTTGTTCATAAGAAAGAATGAACTTTGAAACTATATGTTGATTAAAGAGCTCTCAACAAAATTATTATTAAGAATAAATATCTATTATTTCATATAGATAAACTCATGAATAGATTAGTTGAATTAAATACTTTATAAACCTTGATTTATATTCTGAATATCACCAAATTTGCATTACAAATGAAGATATTTACAAAACTGTATTTAAATCAAGATATGAACACTTTGAATTCTTGATTTTATCTTTTGAATTAACAAATACTCCAGCAATATTCATAATACTCATGAACAATATCTTTCAAAAATACTTGAATAAATTCATTATTATTAATTTGAATAATATTTTAATCTATAGCAAAATCAAAGAAGAGCATTTGCAATATTTGAAAACAGTATTAAAAGTATTATAAGAAACAAATTGTATATCAAATTAAATGTGAATTCATCAAATAATATATTGAATATTTTGAATATTTTATCTCAGTAGATGAAATTTCAATTAATTAATACAAAATTACTATAATAAAAAACTGGTCAAAACCAACAAATATATCTGAATTGAGATTATTCTTATTAGGACTAATAAGTTATTATTATAAATTTGTACAAGATTTTTTAGCAATCATTAATAAAACTTTTATACAAAAATCAAGAATATAATTGGCAAGAAGCAGAACAATAAGCTTTTGAAACTTTGAAATAATATTTAATCACAATGCTAATTTTGATATTACCAGATTATTTTATAATGATAACTAATATTTTAGAATATATTATTGGAGCAATATTAAATTAAATTAAGATAAAGGTAAATAATCAATCACTTATGAGTCGAGAAAACTTATTTCAGCTAAACAAAACTATCCAATTCATGAAAAAGAATTGCTAATAATCATACATGCAATTAGACTTTGAAAACTATATTTGGAAGATTAAAAGTTTATTATAGTAATTGATCATGCTTTACTTGAATATATCAAAACCAAGATAATTTATCCAAAAAACAAGCACAGTGATTAGAAATTCTACAAGCCAATAACTTTGATGTAAAATACAAATCTGAAAAAATAATGTAATAACAGATACTTTATCTTGTTAAATACATTTTACTAATATTAATACTATTAATACTGAATTAATTAGAAAAGATAAGTTAATTAAGAAATATAATAAAAATATATATTTTAAAGAAATCTTAAAAATATTACAGTATGTAAAAAAAGCAACACTAAAAGAACAAGCAAAAACTCATCATTTTGAATTAAAAGATGATAAAATTTATTTGAAGAATACATCCAGATTTGCCATTCCAAATAATAAAAACTTGAAAACAAAAATCTTATTTAAATATCATTATACACCTATTGTTGGACATGTTAGAATTAACAAGATATATATTAATATTAGTCAATAATTTTATTAATTAAAAATAAATAAAAGTATCTATAAATATATTACCAAATATGAATTATATTAATGCAATAAAAGTAGTAATCAATAACCAAGTGAATTATTACAACTTTTCTCAATATCTCAAAATAAATGTGAACAAGTTACAATAAATTTTATAGTATAATTATCAAAAACCAAATAAGACTATGATTCTATTATTATTTTTGTTGACAAATTTACAAAAAAAGTGCATTTTGTTTCAATATATACTACTATTATAGCACCAAATATTGCAAAAATATTCTTTAATGAGATATTAGATTATATAAATTGCCAAAAATTATTATTTCAGATAAAGATATCAAATTTACCAATCAATTTTAAAAGTCATTATTCACTCAATTGAATACTAAATTGGCTATATCAATAGTTTTTCATTTATAAATTAATGGTCAAACTAAAAGATTAAATAGAACTTTGAAAGAAATGCTTAGAATTTTTATCACATATAAATAAGATAACTAGAATAATTATCTAGCTGTTGCAGAATTCACTTATAATAATAGTAAACAAGCATTCATTTAATATATTTCATTTGAATTATATTGTAAACAATCACCTTATATATCTATTACTATTAATACTAATAATAAAGTAATAATCTTTTAAGAATTTCTAGAATATTATAGCTCAAAATAGATAACAAATTAACATTATAAATTTGAAAAATTTGAAATTGATCAAAAAGTTCTTTTATCAACTCACTTTATTAATATATTTATTGATAAATAATGATCAATAAAAAAGTTAAATACTAAATATATTGGACTATTTAATATAATTAACAAAATTTTATTAGTTGCATACAAATTGAAACTTTTAAACAACATGAAAATGCATCTAGTTTTTATATTTTGCTACTAAAATTATATAATAAAGATAATAAATTTAATAAAATCAATATTATCATTAGCTATTATTATATTAGATAACAAAGAAAAATATAAAGTTGAAAATATTCTAAACAAGCACAAAGTGAGAAAATAATTATAATATCTTGTAAAATCAACTGAATATCCTTTATATAATTTTACTTGAAAATCTTTGGATAATCTCAAAAATGCAATGAAAAAAGTTAAAGCTTTTGAAAAAGTATATTTTTAATGTAATATGAATATTATCTTTTAAGTATGAAGGATAATTGTAATAATTTTTATATACTCTTGTAATTTCTTGTATCATATTCATTATTTTATATTACATTTATCATTTTTTGTATAATATATAAGAAATTAATACAGATTTACATTTAATACTTCTAATATTTCACTAAATAGATTAGATATGAAATATAAATTATATTATTAATTTAGATACACATTATTTTTAATTTTTTTTTATTCATTCTTTTATTTTTATATTTATTATTTTTAAATTCATATTAATTACTTTTTATTATTATTTATATTTCATATATATCTAATTAAGTATAGTATAACTTGAAGATACGTTATCTTTAAAATTAATAATTTAAAACCAATTGCTCTTTATTTATTATTAATTTATTTGTAATTTGTTAAATATCAAATTATATATTTAAATATCTCTGTATTATATTATAGTTCTTTAGATTTTTTTACTATTTAATAAATAAAAATAAGTTTTATTAAAATTAAAACTGAAAATTATCTCAATTAATATAATTTATTTATAAAAATTAATAAATTTAATTTAATATTCTTTATGTAAGAAAATATTCTTATACAACAAGTTTCAGAAAGCAAAGAATAAAATATCAAAATTTAAAAAGAAATCTTTTAATAAAGAAATTAGAAGAAGATAATAAAATAAATTATAATTCATTTATGGAAAGTATTCAAAAAGAGAAGAGATAAGTATGATAAATAAAAAAAATTATTAGTTTTTATTTAAATAATAATTTTTGCTATATTTGTTTTTGTTTTTAAATTAGATTTTTATCAATTTGATTTGAGTTATGTTTTAATAAATTTCTATTTTTATTATTACTTCTTTTTTATTAAATATTTCAATTCTTTTTTATTTAATATTTTGACTTTTTTTATTTAATATTCTGGTTTTTTTATTTATTATTCTAATTTTTTTATTATTAAATATTCTAATTATTTTTAAACTCTTTTTATTTAATATTCTAATCTTATTTTTCTTTTTTATTCAAATTCTGACTTTTTTTTAACTTAAATACTTTAATATTTCTCTATTATAATTCTAATATTTATTTATTATCAATTTTAATATTTCTTTACTATTGATTTTGATATTTCTTTACTATTAATTTTAATATTTTTTACTAAATATTCATTATAATTTTAATATTTATTATTAATTCTAATTAATATAAAAGTATTATATAAAATATTTAAATATAAATATATATAATTATAATAATAAATAATTTTTATATTAAAAAAAATTATCTAATTTTATTTATATTCTGCTATATTTACTTGTATTCTGGTTATATTCTGAAAAAATAAAAAAAGATTTATTTAACTTTTACTTGTATTCTAATTATATTTCAGAAAAATAAATAAAAAAATTTAATTAATTTTCATTTATATTCTGACTATATTTTAGAAAAATAAAAAAAGATCTATCTAAATTTAACTTGTATTCTAGAAAAATAAAAAAAGATCTATTTAAATTTTATCTATATTTTTATAGATCAAAATATAAATAAAATTTGAATGAATCTTTTTTTATAAAATATTAAATTATATTTCAGAAAGTATTAGATATTTTTTTGAAAATTTATTAACAAATTATTGGAATTTGAATTTGAGTTAAATATTAAAAACAAATAAAATTTCAAAAATTTTCAGACTCAAAAATAAAAAATTTTCAGAATTTAAAATGAACTATTTTTTTATAAAATTTCTTTTAATTTAATTTCAAGTTTGTAAGCTAATCTAATAGTTAATAAATAAACTTGTAATAATATTCTTAATTTAAATAACTAAATATTCTTAATTTTATCTTTTTTTATTATATGATTATATTACTAACTATTTTTTTTATTATAAGATTGTATTATTAACTTTTTTTTATTATATAATTATATTATATAATTATATTATTATAGATTTGTTTACTAATTATTAAATTAACTTATAAACTTGAAACTAGATTGAAAGAAGAAACAAAATATTAAAAGAAAAGAGAAATATCTATATCAATTTTTATAGAAATTGTAATAAAAAATAATATAAAAGAGTTATATAAGAGTAAAAATCAAAAAGAGAAAATATAAAATAATAAGAGAATAAATGATAAAAAAGATTTTAAAATACTAATTTTCTGTATTTGTATCATGCTTTTCAGAACTAAAATAATATAATTAGTAATAATAACTAAAACTCTTATACTTTGTTTTTCTTATAAATAAAAAATATTAAAATATCAAATTCAAAAATAATAAAAATGTAAAATAATAAAAGTTAAAATACTTAATTAAAATTAATAAATTTAATAATAATATTTTGTTTAATACAATATAATATAAAATTTATAAATTTATAAATTTAATAACAATATTTTGTTTAACACAATTTAAAGCTAATAATATTTTGTTTAGTACAATAAGATTTAAAGTTACTTATATATAAACTTTAATATATATAATTAAAAGTGGGAAAGACAAATATTATTTGAAAGATTTTTATTTAAAAGAGAATTTTATTTTTTATTTGCAATATATTAAGTTAAGATTCAAATAATATTTTGATTTATATATTTTCAAAAATATAATTTCAGATTTAATAACTATCTAAAAGTAAAATAATTAATTAAAAAGAATAAAATAAAAGATAATATAAAAAATAAGATAACTAAATGATAAATAAAATAAAAGATAACATAATATAAAAAGATAAAATAAAAGATAAAATAATAATAAAGATAAAAAATAAAATAATAATATCTATTAAATTATTTTTATTATTTTTCATATTTTCAATATTTTTAGAAATTTTTTATTTTTAAAAATTATAATTTTCTCAAATTTGTAAAATTATTATTACTACTATAATAATATTATCAATTTTTTCTTTTATTATATAATTATATTATTAATTTTTTATTATATAATCATATTATTAACTTCTTTTAAGTAAAATAAAAACAAAATGATATCTGTTTTGATATTATTTAATTGTTATTGCCTATTTTTTTGTTATAATACTAAGAAACTTTTAATAATTAATATTTGGAATTAATTTTAGCAAATATTTAAAAAGAGTGGAATACAAACAAATTTTTATAGTTATTACTCTTAGAAAAACAAAATTTGTAACTATAGAGAAAATGTGATTATAAAAAGATTTTTTTTACTATATTTATATATGAATAAGAAAGTAAAATAATGTAACTATAAACAGATGTAAATATAAAGAAATTTAATTATATAAGTATTATTATAAGCTAGTAATGGAGTAAAAATATTATAATATTATATGATTTAATATTAACTTTTATAATTTTTATTATAATAATATACATTCACACAGCAATATTTAACCAAAATTTTCTGTTTAATCAAAAATAGAAATTTTAACCAATCATAATTTTTGAATTGATCCAAATTATACCAGTTCAAATTCAAATTCAATTTGACCTAAATCTGAAACAGTTTTTTTTTTTAATTGAAAACTCGCAATCCAAACTGGAATTTTCAGGTTGAATTCAAATCAGGTTTCAAATTGACCTGAACTAATTGGAGCTTTACATCTATAATTGTAATTGATTTTTAAATCATATAACTTTATATATAATGTCAAATTAATTATTCTATTTAAGTTTCATATTTATGAAATATTAATATTTTGATTCATGTAATTACACTCAATATATTAAAGAAGCATATTAATGGCATGATCAACAAAGTAAAGCATGGCACACAAAAGAATTTGGAATCTTGAAAATTACAAAAAATAAAAATAAAGAGATTTTTTAGTGAAAAATTTTTGGGAATTAGTATAAAATACAAGTGATGTAGCAATTGATTTACTAAGCAAAGTTCAACTGATAATTGATAAATTATGCATATATCAATTAATCAAACTACATAATTTTTTGATTGTCCAAGTGATTTTCATATGATCGCGTTGATCGTGTGATATATTTACTACGTATCGGTATATGCATATCGATATACGTACTTAAAAGATCAACATCCTGTTATACGAACATGTATAAAATGCATGTACCAATCGTACTTGTTCTACCTAAACAAATATCTTTATCGCTATTGCTATGTCAAACATACAAATTCCAAATTTAAAAGCATTGACAGTATTAGAACCATATGCAACAAGCATCATTCACGGAAACAAAAGAATCGAGATGCGCAGCTACCGGCTCGAAATACCAAATAATGAAGGAATTTGGTTAGCAATTCACGCAGGTGGCTCAACACGCATTTTAAACCCCGAAATCTGTGCAACTATTCGCTTTACCCGATGGCCAGAATTACCATCAGAAGATCGTCTTCGTAAAAATTGTGGCAAAATCCTTGGATTGGCGAAATTTATCGCCTGTATAAAAGCCGAAGAAATACCTGATGATGAGGTTTGGAAAGATCATTACGGTGAAAAATTGTATTGTTGGCTCATTAGCGAGGTGAAACCTTTGAGCGCTCCAATTAATTGTAGAGGATTTCTGAGGGTGTGGCCTGTTGATCAGGAATTGGTGCAACAAATCATTAATGATGTTGGACCTTTTTCTTAAATTTATTATCATGTATGTTATATTAAATATACTGTACAATTTTATTTCTTTAACTAATCATAATTTGTCTTCTATTCTATGATTATTGTATTGAATACTATGATAATCGGAAATTTTTCTGTTAAAATTAAACTCAACGAGTACCGCGTAGAATTCTTGGATTGTACACTCTGTGATGTTATAAAATACACGAAGTTTTCCGTCGCATTAATATATACATGTATATTATAAAATATTGTTTGCATTATCGCATTTCTAAACTTTTTTTTTCAAAATTATTGCAATACTTTTTCATTCATCTTTTCGCTTGCGATTTGCAATTTCGCAAAATACTAAAAAGACAGGTTTTTTATAAAATACAAATTTTCAAGATGGGCTATAATAGGTAAAGGGGGGTATAATGGTGGATGGGAGGGTGTTGTGACGGGTCAAAAACATGCTTAAGCACATACATATTGACAAAAATGTAAAACAAAAGTAAAAAAAAAGAAATAAAATAATAAAATAAGTATTTGAATATTTTTAAAAGTTTTGTATTTTTTTGTTATTTTTGAATTATTTTAAAATTTATAAAATTTTTGTTATTAAATAATAATATTGAACTTGTTATAATTATAATAATATAAAATTTATTATTATAGCAAGTATATTTAAAATAAAATTCTTAATAACTTAAATATTAATTAGAGATTATGATTATAATAATAAATTATATTAAAAGATTATAATATATTTAATTATAGTTAAATCAAAAATTATTATTACAAGATTATTTACTGGTCTTTAAATAAGCTTACAAATTGATCAAGAATTGAAAAAAAAGAATTATATTTAAACAAAAAAGAAGAGTATTAAGTACTATATTAATTTTTAATTAAATTGTTATAATTTGAAAAATGAAAAAAAGTTATGAAAGAGGAAAGATCAAAGGGGAGATTGAATATAATGAAAAAAATTTTGAGATGCTAATTTTTTATATGTATAAAGTAATAACAAAGGTTCTTTAGCATTGTTCTTTTTATAAATAAAAAATATCAAAGCATTAAATAACAAAATCAAAATTCAATAACTAGTCAAAAACAAAAATACTTACTCTAAATCAAAATTCCAAAATTTATTAATATGTAATTGTGTATATTTGATTAATATTGAATGAGAAATAACGATTTTTAGTCTGATTCGAAATATTTCGGATCAGATTTGACACCAATCTGATCCAAAGTGGGGATCCACTAAAGCTAAGTAGTATCATGTGATTTTGAATTCGATCCGGATCCAGATCAAGTGAAAGACTTTACGTGCTAAGTAATGATTGGTTGAATAATTTTGATTAACAGACATAGCAAGATAGTTTCATGTGATAATAGCCAATACAAATACTAGTGTTGGCATAATGAGCTTTAACATTCTTTATTTAATTGTAGTTGACATTGTTCTCAAGACCATTTTCACCCAAAGACTCACATTTCATCTGAAATATTAACAAAAAACATAAAATACTTGCCAAAGAACCCACTGGATCCAGTTGCGACAAAACCAGCACAGAGAACTGGAGGAACTTTTACTAATCCTAGCCAACACCAGTGATCTCGGAAAAATACCACCAATTTTTGTGGTCCGAATACAAAGAATGTTTGTCTTGATTAAACGGATCAAACGAATCCGAGTTCGCAAAATTCTAAATACAGATAGCGAAATATCATTTTCGCACAAACCATCTGGCATTTTGCGATTTTTCATGCACTGACTTTGGATATTAATAACTCTACCAATATTGTCCTGATTTTGTTGATCTAAACATAAAAATATTCACCTTAATTATAGGGCAGCTATAGATCACAAAGATCTAATCATGTGTTCCAGAGGTATGGCGCTCAACAATACCGTATAGACCCGGTGCGAGACCAAAACGGAAACCAGTTGAAACTTGCAACACCACCAACGAAATAAAGAAACTATTAGGAGTTTGGCCGTCATTTTTGTTCCGCTGAAGTTGCGAATTTCTCCAGGTCGCGATCAGTTTCCAATTTGATTTCACATCAGTGGTGTTGTTAGTAAGTATTCGGCACTTCTTTTCATTGGTGGGTGTCCCAGCTAGAATTTTCTGGGTCAAACTACAAAACAAGATATTTATTTGTTTTTGTTTTGATAGTGATGATGTTATGCAGAATTTAGCTAATCATTGAATGTGCGGCAGATATACACACTCCTACAATAAATTACCGAAAATTTTTTCTGCGTAATGTTGATTATTTAAATGATTTAAATTTTTAACTTATATTTAAAGAAATTTTTATACATATAAATGAAAGAAAAAACTAAATAAAATAAAAGTATTGAATATGTAGTTATATTGGTTCAAATTTAAGAACCTATAAATTGATATGATGTGCTTTTTTCTTTGGCTTTAATAACCTTGTCTACATGATTAGATAGACTTAAAATTAAATTGCATAAGGTTTCTAGATCGATACTTACCCATTTCTCTTTTAATGCACTAATTAATTCTTGTTTTGATATAGGTAAAGGTCATCTTTTTCAAATTCAGCGGTCCAAAATATCCCAAAGGTGTTCAATCGGATTAAGGTCAGGACTTTGATCAACCCAATCTAAAAGTTGAATACTATGCGTTAATAGCCATCAAGTTGTATATATTGAAGTATGACATGGCGCTCCATCTTGCTGAAATATCGAGTTTGGATATTGATGAACCCAGAGTATAAAATAATTAGCAAGAATATTAATATAGATATTTGAATTCATAGTTTCTTCTATTAGTATCAAAGGATCAACTCCATCCTAACCAAAACAATCCCAAAACATCACAGATCCACCGTCAAACTTAATAGTAGGTTTAATACATTTTTGATTGTAGATTTCACTAGATTTTCACCATACTCTTTCTCAGTCATTTGATTTAAAAAGCGCAAATCTGAACTCATCAGACCAGATAATATTTTTCCATTATTCATCTCACTCACATTTCTCCCGGCACCAATTTAATCGATGAATTTCTTGTTTTGAAGTCAAAAGAGATTTTTTTCTTGGAATACGACTTCCAAATCCTATTTCATTTATGTATTTGCAAACAGTATTAGAATGGTGAGTAATATTAAGTATGTCATTTATTTCATTTGTAATTTCGCTAAGTGGAGAAAACCAGTTTTCCAAAACAACTCGTTATAATACATGTTTATCACGATTGGTTAGAACTTTTGGTTGACCAGGACATTTTTTAGGATGCAGAGAGTTGGTTTCATAGTAATGTTTAATGGTATCATAGACTGTTATTTGAGGAATTTTGAATTTAAGTGCAATTTTTCTACCTTTGACGCCAGCGAAATGAGCACCAATTATTTGTTTCCTTTGTTTGTTGGTCAATTTCTTTTCACGCATTATTAAAAAGAAGGAAAAAATGAGTTTTTTTTGTATGTACGTTTGTCTGTGTTTATATAAACAATGTCAATAAATTGGCTTTTTAAACTTTGGATCGATAATTTGTATGATCAATTTCTGGTAATTTATTGTAAGAGTGTGTATTATTATTTTAAGAGTTCTTATATTATATATAATTTATTTTTATAATTATTTTTTTAGTTATTTAATTTTTTAATTTAGTTTTTTTTATATTAGTAGATATAAATATAAAATTTAGATATATTTTGTTTATTTATTTAATTTTTTCTTTTAATTCTTATTTATATTTATTAACTAATTTCACAATTAGTAAAAAATATATAATAATATATTAAAAATTGAATTTAGAATTAGAAAAGACTAAAGAATATTATATTAATTAGTTTAATTAAGCTATTTAAGATATTAAAAAATCTTATACAAGAATAATTCTTTAAATAATAAGTTATTTGAAATATTAAAAATTGCAAAAATTAGAATATTACATATTTAATAATAATATTATTTATATTATTATTATTAGTAATTTTGATAAATAAAAATCTTTACTATATAATAAAGAGTAATTATATTTATATGAAAAAATATAAAAAAATAAGCAAAGTATAATATAATTTTCTAATATTATTATATATTATCTAAAGTATTAAAAAATTCACTAAGAATCTAATAAGTTTATTAAGAACTTAAGAAAAATCTAAAAGAACTTAAGGTATTATTAAAGAATTTTATAAAATATAAAACACAAAATTCTTTAATATTTGATTATTATTTTATTAAAAAGTATTTTGAGAGAGTAAATTGAGTATTAAATTAATACTATTTTTTATTAACTTTAAATTTATATATAGAAAATTAATTTTTTCTATTTGATTTATATTTTTTGTATATTAAAAAATAATTAAGATTTTTAATAAATTTACTAATTACAGAAATATTATTAAACTTTGATAATTTTTTTGTCTTTTTTAATTACAAATTCTAAGATTAATTTTATCTTCTCAAATAAATTTCAAGATACTATTCTCTGATTTAAGATATTTTATTTTATTAACTTTTGAGACCAATTCGCTTTCATTTATTAAATATTTTAACTTTGAAAAATTCGATTTTAGAATCTTTCTTTGATGAATTCTTTTAAAATAAATCTTTCAATAACTTTATTTTATCTTGAATAATTTTATTTTAAACTTGAATTTTTTAAGAAAAATATTTTTTAATTTGCAAATTTTATTTTTATAATAACTTCTTTTAGTTTAATTCCATTTATTTTTTTTAATTTTATTATTCTCTCTTTCAATTTTTTATTATTTTTTCTTTTTTTTCTTTTAATTTTATTTTTCTCTTTTTCAATTAAAATATTTTTCTCATTTTTCATACTCATTTTATAATTTAGTAATATAAACAAGTAATTTAGAAAAATTTTGAAGAATATTATATAATTTTTTCTTAAACTTTTATTTCTTTATTTATATATATTATTTATAAATATATAATAAAAAATCTATCAATAAAATTATTTACTTGTATTATTAAAAATAATATACAAAATATATTTTAAATATATATTTATATTCATATAATAAATATATAAATAATAATATTTGAATATAAACTTATAAATAAATATTTCAAAATAAATATAAATATTTTTAATAATATAAATTAATAATAAATGAATAATTTATAAATTACAGCTATTTTTTATCTATATTAAATATTTTATTTTACTTGCAAATATTTTTTACTTATTTAAAATAATAAAAGTTAATTTTTAGAATTTTATTAATTTAAAAATATTGATTTAAAAAGTTTAAATTATAATAATTTAATTTTTACAAATTTACTATTATTAAAATGCTAATTTTAACAAATTAAAGAAATTAAAGTGCGAAAAAATAAAGGTTTTATATATAATAATTATATATTATTATATTTATAAAGAAGTTGTTCTCAATATATAAAATAATTATAAGTATTATTAATAAATAAAATATATAACATGATGAATAATAATACATATATAAAAATTCAAATTAGAAATCATAATATATATAATATAGAACTTTAGTTATTTTTTTAAATAAGAAGTTAAAGAAAAAAATCAAGATCCAAATATTTAACTCATTTAATATTATTAATAAAGTTGGTATAACTAATAATTCAATAAAAAAAGTATATGAAACTATAATTTACAAACTAAATTTGAACAGATTTGTATAATAAAAGAAGAAGCTAAATATGAATCAAAAAGAATTTTAAGTTCTAATTGATTTATTTTTGTTTTTTTTACTATAACTAGTATAATCAATATTATTATTATCGAACTTTTTGTATAGATCTTTAAATTCATGAATTTGTATTTGTAATTTTTTATTAAGCTCAATTAATTCAGTATTGAATTTGAATATTTCATATAGTAATTTTTCGAGTTTCTTATAACTCATATTTTTTAATATCAAATTAACAAAATCTAAACTAAAATCTGCAAGAGCACACTATTTTTCAAATAATACATTATCATCTTTATCTCCATCTGTTTTCTTGAAATTTGGTTTAATATCAAAGATTTATCATTCTAAATTACAATTGCATAATTTACTTTGAGTTTGTTTTTAATATTATATATAGTGACTGAAACAATAAAATTTTCTTTATTAAGTAATATTTTTAATTTATTTTTGATTCAATCAATAATATATTTATATTTTTTGAGAAGGAAATTAGAAAATATTAGCATTGGCTTGGAATATTTCACTATTACAAAGTTTTCATATATAGTACAACCAGAAATTAATATAATAGACAACTTATAAATAACATCAATAAATTCAATCATAATAGTGATAATACTACTAAGATTATGTGTTACTGATTTATCTATTTGTGCATCCACACATTTAACAATATCTTTTGTTATAATTGAAATTTTAGCTCTACTATCAAATATCATTGTTGGGATTTTGCTTAATCTTGTATTTTATAGTTGCAAGGCTTGTAGAGAATTTCTTTTTCTGAACAAGCTTTATTGCTATAGGATCATCCAAATTTTTCTTCTCCTTCTCTGAATCAGATATTGCTGGAACTGGATCTCAATAATCCATAAAATTAGATTTTTGAATAGATAAGAGAATATTGGATGAATCTTCAATCTTGGATTTGAGTTTCTCTATCCAATCTACAGGTGCGATATCATCAAACATAGCTAGTACCATCTCCTGAAAAGACCTATCAATAAGAGTTGATTTGGTAGAGATTTTAGAAGTATTCTTCTACACACCCTTACAGTATATTATCGGAAATTTCAAAAATGAATTTGTCACTTTGGAACCCGATATCTCGACACCCGGTGATCCCATTAGAACAAAGATATTACCAGTAGATTCGTATAGTCGAGATGAATCTACTGGTAATATCTTTGTTCTAATGGGATCACCGGGTGTCGAGATATCGGGTTCCAAAGTGACAAATTTATTTTTGAAATTTCCGGTAATATACTGTAGGGGTGTGTATTTTGTTTTACAAACTTTGGACTTCTTTCCAGAGATTATTTATTAGAATCACTCTTTTGCTTCAGTTTTTTTTTTTTGCTTTAGCTATGATTAGACTCAGCTTTAATAGAGGAATCCTCAGAATCAAGTGTTATTTTTGTAAGAACTGGACATTGGTATGAGGGATGTATGTGCATGTATTTCTTTATGATGAGTGACATTGATTTATACGTACGTATTTAGATTCGTTATCGTTATTGATGGAAATACGTATTATACATCCGATTATGGGTGTGACGCGACTAGCGATGACCGATCGAATCGAGTTCTGACTGTATTTAATTCAGCAAGATTTTTACATCTTTGGCTTTGCATTATATATACGTAATACTAAATTTGGTATGCATAATTACTTCGTTTATTGAATAATTATAATTCTAGAAAGTATTTTATTAACGTTAATAATAAACGTAACTATAAATAAATAAACATGACTATAAATATTAAAAGTAACGAATTTTAATTTTCAATATATAATTATATCAACTAAAAATATTGAATTAAATTGCTCTCTACAAGATTACCATCGTAAAAAATGGGTTGGACACTGTAAAAATCCAAACAAAAATTAATAAATTTTATCAAAAAACATAAAGGAATGTAAGTTATTAATTTTACCTCGTAACCATGTGGGTTTTTCGTCTATTTAAAAACCAAATCACATTAACAAATAATTCA